>PVLD010000257.1:236090-329545 GCA_004027595.1 Dinomys branickii | reverse complement strand
TATATCTCTTCCCAAGGTGAGAGTCCAAGGATATAGATAAACCCAGGAGTACAGTTATTATCACAGGGAAGATAACTGATTGAGTAGTAGAGCAACGGAGATGAGGGAGGAGAAAAAACGAACTGATCAAAAGGGCCATCATCTGTGTAACCTGAGTAACAAAGATGAAGGTAACATTATGTAGGACAGCATCCAGAGCTAATTCCCTTCTATATTCTCTATAATTCTGTTTTTGTACTAGCAGAAATGAAGATAACTTTATATTATACAGCATCCAATGCAAATTTCCTAGTACTTATCTATAATTTGGTGTTTCCTTTAATGTTTTTGTGTTAACTAATGTGAAGATAACTATGTAATACAACATCCAGTTCTAATTCCCTACTATATTCTGTATAACTTTGTATTTTCTGTATTGTTTATGGCTTTTCTGGTTCATATGTCTCCATTCTTTTGTCTTTAAAATAAAATTTAAAAAAAACTATATTGCACATCATAATTATAACATATGATGTTATAGTTATGAATAGTTACTTTGATAGTTTAGAAGACAACTTAAACCTTCTGTATTGCTGAGATTTCCTATTACTGGGACAAAATATCCAACATCTACAACTTAAAAGTAGGGAGGTTTATTTTAGCTCATGATTTTTAGAGGATTCAGTCCATGGTTGTTTGGCTCTATGGCACAAGTGGCACAGGAGAAAGACATGGAGGAAGTGTGCTCACCTCACAGCAGCCAGGAGGCAGAGAGAGAAAGAAGAAACCAGGGACAAGAATGTACTCTTCTAGGGCCTGGGCTCAGTGACCCAGTTCCAACAGGTCCCACCTCCTGACAGTACATTCGGTTATGAAATTCTAGCACCCTCTATAATACGATGACTTTCCAAACACAGGAGGTTTGGGGGACATTGTAGTCCTAAACTGTAATGTTCTGTCCCAGGCCTCCAAAGGCTCATGGCCATTTCATGATGCAAAAAGTATTTAGTCCACCTGTAAGAATCATCCAAATTCTTATTAAGAGTTCCAGAATTGCTGAAAATTCCAGGTCCAAAGTCTCCTCTGAGACTCAAGGCAAACTCTTAGCTGTGAGCCCTGGTAAAAATAAAAAATAAAATTAAACACTTCCAACAATGTCATTGGGTGAATATTCCCATTTGAAAAGTGAGGAATCACAGACTAGAAAGAAAGAAGACCAAGGAAGACCAAACCAAGTAGGGTGGCAATAAATCCTATATCTTCATGTCCAGTACCCAGTGAAGGTTGTGAAATTTGAATTCTAAAGGGCTCAAGTAGTCCCATGGATAAGGCCTTAAAGATTGAAGTCCACATGGTCTCTCTCTTGGGCTAGCTGGGCTTTAGAAGTATATCAATATCTTTAAAATTTAATTAACTTTTGAATATTTTATTAGTATATATTATACTTATCAACTTTATTAAAGCTAAGTACTATACAAATATCTTTGGAATACTGTAAAAAGATAAGTATTTGTGCAAATTTTGTCAATTAACAAAATTACCTAGAGTGTTTACAACAAATACTAATTTCTGAGTTTCCCACATTCTTTTCTCGATCTCTACTAGAAATTCTGTCTGTTAATCTTGAGGGAACTTATGAGTTTTAGATCTAAATGTAAATTTAGGTGTAAATTTATTTTAGAGATTGTCTTGGTTACTTTTCGCTCGTTGCTGATACAAAATACCCAATGCCCAAAATGAAGAAAGGAAACGTTTATTTAGCTTTAAGTTTGTGGAGGTCTCAGTCCATACTTGGCTGGTTCTGAGGCAGAGTGGCACTGGCAGGGGACAAACGTCCATGGCAGCAGAGTGCAGCAAAAACAACCAGAGCAAAAAGGAGGAATGGCTTCAAACAGCCTCTTTCCCCACCCTACATTGTAAACAGGCTACCCCCACCCAGGGTGTGGGTAGAACTCACATCAACTCCATGCCCTCCTCTTCCACAAGCTCAGGCTGTATACAAAGTAAGCACCCTGGCTTCCTGCTGAGTCACTCAGCCAAACCTCTAGACTCCACAAGTTGACATAATGTATCAACCATAACAGAGACATAATTCTATCTCTATCTATACTTGGAAATATCTCCAGGTGATTTGACAATCAGTTAGATATGGGATCACTTGACCTAAAGCAGCATTTCTTGAAATGTGTGGAGGGGCAGTAGTCTTCCAACATGCACTGCACAGAGAGTCCATAGTCATATAGCCCATAGTCACCCAGGAAATAGGGTGTCCCACATGCCTACAATATTCACAGTGCACAGCAGTATAACAAAAGCTCTAATAGTGTGTAGTTTATGAGACATGTTTAGCTTACAGTCTCTCAAACCAGTTGACATAGAATCCCATTTTCACCACAACAGCTGTTAGTAACCCTTGAAATGAAGGACCTGGGATGAAACTTTCAATCCTTCTGTCCTTGTTAGACAACTCAGATCAAACTCAGATAAGGTGTCTTAGCAAGCTAATAAGGTGTTAATCAGAAATATAATAAGGAATAAAGGCCACATCTCCTGAATCTCATCTCTAGCTCTATTAATTAGACCCTGCATTATCAGGGCAAAAAAATCAGTAAGATCTTGGTGTGTTATTAAAGCACTAAACTCAAAACAAAGACAAAAGAGAAGGTTATAAGGGTGACATTTTTCCAATCTTCTTTGACTCTAAGTTTCTATGCTGAATTTCATAAAATAATACTTATTGTCACATAAAAGAATACCCTCCATGCATGTTCATATTCTCTATTCTCACAGATTCTCTACAATCAATTTTTTTCTTCAATTCGTATCTCACTATTGTTTCTGCTCATTTGCTCTCTGCCCAATTGTGCTCAGCCACCCTGGGTATTTCAGTTAAATTCCATTCTGCAGCAGCTTCTTTCTCTGGAATCACCACCCAAGGAGATGGTTCTACAGTCTTGTCCCAGCTATTTAGAAGGAGTCAGGTAACTTTAAAACCTGAATCACACTTAAAAGTTTGCTAAAAGACTTAAGCATATTTCAAAAGAGGATGTATTTAAATGTCCAATAAGCACATGAAAATATACTCAACATCACTAGTCATCATAAAACACAAAATTCAGAACACAAGATACTACTGTACAAGGTGTGATCAAAATGTACAAAGTACACTGTGAATTTTTAAATTTAAAACTTACTAAAGTAGAAGACGCGTTGCTGTTAATACCCCTCAAAGCCTTCCTCTTACGGTTACTCTGCTGTATGCCGCTTTCTGAAGCAGTTCCAAAGCCCTTTCACGTCTTTATGAAGTGTAATAAAAAGGACAGTGACTGTTGCTGTCCGGTGTTATCCCACAGAAAAGCATGTTCACAAAAACATCAGCGTGTCTTCATCCACCTTATTCACCAGATTGTGACTTCTAGCTCTCTTACGAAGTCAAGATGACCACGAAAGATAATCGTTTTGAATCTATTCAGGCAGCTGCAACAGTACAATGAAAGATACTCAAGAAAGAAGACTTCCACGGCTGCTTTGGAAAGTGACGAGAATGACGGGGTAAGTGTACTTTAAAAAAGGGGGAATGAGGGGAGTTTCTGACAATGTATCTTTTACTGTGATAAGTTTAAAAAATTTTAACAGTCACTGTATTTTTTGATCGCACCTTGTATACCTCTTGTTACTAGAACGGCTAAATAAAAAGGAGCACAATACCAAGTGTTGACAAGGATGAAAAGCAAATGGCACTTTCATATATTGGTGGAGTGAGAATAACATAACGTAAACATATATTTCACATAAAGTTAAATATACACTACAGGACCCATCATCTTACTCCCAGGTAGTTACTGAAGCAAAAGCGAAACATGACCACACAATTGTACAAGAGTCTTCATGGCAGCTTTGTTCATAATAATCTAAAACTAGAAGCAGCCCAAATGTTATTAACAGGAGGATGGATAAACACATTTTAGTATATCCATACAACAAAATCTCAGTTAGCCATAAAAATAAGCAAAGTTACTCACACAACAATATTGATGAATCTGAAAAACATTATCCCAAGGAAAACAGACCAGACACAAGCTACTATATAGCATGACTCCATTTATATGAATCACAGAATGGACTAATCTAGAGCAGTAGAAAGGAGATGGATGATTACAAGGGCAAGCTATAGGGGACTGGCAACCAAGGGCACCAGGGAACTTTCTGGGGAAAATAGCAATGTTCACATGTTGACTGTAGAAGGGGCTATATGCATATATACACATTTATCAAAATTCATCAAAATGTATTCTTTAAATGAGTGTGTTTATTGTGTGCAAATTATAACTCAATAAGGATTTGAAAATCAAATAAAACTCAATTGTAAAAGGGAAGAACCAATAATATTAAAATCTTAATTAAGGAGTTGTAGAGATTTGGCATTGTTTCCAAAAGATGTCACAGGAAAATGTACAGTAAATTCAGGTGTAGTGTGGCCTAAGCATATTACCCTTGAAAAGTGGATTCAAATGTCACTCCTTGTGTGGCTATTTTGTGTTTAGGAATTACTCAAGACATTTTCTCCGTGAATGATGAAAACATCCCTGTGAAGAGGATATTATTAACCTCATTTTAAGAGTACAAGAACAACAGATAGTTTATAGGTGACTTCGTAGAGATAATAGATAATTGGAATATGGCAGGCTGGGTACTGTATGTTCATACAACAACTACTACATTCTCTTACTTTCCCTTTCAATAGAAAAATAGATTGATGAAACAGACAAAACAGACCATTTGTATTCTTCAGTAATATTATTTTTGTCTGATTATAAAAGTAAAACAATTATAAAATATTTAATACACTGTATTTTGACAATTATTACAGGGATTTAGCACATTGATTTTGTTTTAGAATATTTACTGAAAAGGCTAAATATACATGGAAACTTAAGCTAACAAAAATAATTGAAAGTTTAAAATATCTTAAAAGTTTCTTACCTTTTAGAAAAAGATAAAGTTGTATATAATTTAAGATTTCTGAGCTTAGAAGTATCATCTCTTTGGTATATATTTTTCTGTATTTTGAGAGTAACTGCTGAAAAGAGTTTTTAAACCTATTTCTTTTCTTTTGGTCTTTTGAGAGAGGGTCTCACTCACTATGCAGTTCAGGCTGGCCTTGAACTCATAGGGATCCTCCTGCCTCAGCCTCCCAAGTGTTGGGATTATAGGTATGAGCCACAACACTGGCTAAACCTATTTCTTGAATTCTTGTTACAAGTTTATTAAGAGGTTTGGTAGAAGGAGCACTGAGTTAACAGGCAATGTGGATGCAACCACTTCCCATGGACCCCAGTGTCATGATGCTTTGAATGCTCATCTTTGAGTTCAGTCAGCTGAGGAAGTGGGAACTGTCAGCTGATAGTTTTTCACCTGGCATCTTGGGTGACCTCACTGGTTCAGCGTTCTGTTTGCTGGGACCACATGTCTTGTGCTTAGCCTTTCAGGAAGTCACACATAATTGAACTTTCCCTAAAAAATCCCCAATTTTTGGCTTGGCTCTTCTATTATTTTGTTATTTGTCAGTTTAAAAGCAGGACAGAAGACAGCTCATCTTTCTGCAACTTTTGATGTTTTTTTCCTTTGCAACTAAGTATCTCAACTTCTGTGCCTCTTTACTAGATATTGAATTCACCTTCAGTGTGTGTACACTTCCAAAGTTCCCCCATCTACTCATGCACAAGTTTATCCTCTCTTTTAAGTTCCCATAAACCTTAATAATAAAATTTAAAATATACTCAATGGCTGAAGAATATATAAGAGATATACACTAGTTATTCATATAAAGCAGTCCTATTTTCAGTTTAAGATTTGTAATTTCTAATTTTTATTGCCTGTTAGCATCCACTCATAGTAGTAGCAGAAATGAAAAAAATAAATGAAAATGCCATGTATCATGACACAAGAATGAATGCTCTTGGCGTCCTCTGAGAAAGATGGCCCTCTGTGAGCCTTCTGTAGTCAAGCAACAGCCCGGTGCACTGAGACATAACCGTTACGTCTGGAGATCCCTGAGCCAGATATTTTAGAGGACGGATGAAGTGGTCTGGACAAGATCAGAGGAAATGGAAGACAAACAAGGACACCGTGGAAATGTGTATTGTCAGTCACTGTGCCTTTGTGTAGGGTTAGAGAGTGGAAATATAAACCCTCTATTTCTGTACTGTAAGTTTTTTGTAGAGCATGATTGGAATGCATTTGTACCCATGAAAAATATACATGTATATTGTGTAAGAGCTTTGGTTGGTATTGTTTCTTTTATTGTTCAACTCTTGTTCAACCCATTGGTGTTTTCCAGACCAGATTCAGCTTGGGGAAAAGCATGGTGTGCTTACTGCACCGGTTCTTCAGGTGAACAGGACAGAAACCTGATTTCCAGCATCTCACGGTTTAGAAGGCTTCCCATTAGGGCCATTTCCCTCAGTATTCTGGTGAACTGACCCTGATGTTTAACGACCCTCCTCGTGGCCGACAGGAGTCACGTTTTGGGAGGTGATGTTAATGTCACATTACCAAGTACACTTGTGTCAGCACCTAACACTTTTCCAGTGGCAACTCCCGTGATGTCTCTGATTAGAACCTGTGATTTCCAAGGGGAAAGTCAAAAAAATAAAATCTTTTCATGTAATTATGAAAAATTCATTAGCATACTCTGTGGCCTACAGTACACAATGATGGCTATATTGACATATATTCATATGAATAGTCACTGGAAAATTAAGGATGAAAATGAAGAAAAGTTTTCATTAGAATGGTGAGATGGTAATAGTTATGCAATCTTTAATTTTGTTGTTGTATCATGGTAACCTATAGTGCTACCCTGCTGATGAGATTTCTTTCACTTTCAGAAATTACAATTTGATTTGATGTTTGTTATACACGGTGAAGGCGGCAAAGTTTCCCTTTTGTAGCTGATGTGTATTTAACAGTAAGAACACTAGAGGGCAGTGTAGCTAGTATTTGTGTCATTTTTGATAGTGTCCCAGCTACTGTTTGTGTGGCTATTTCAGTAACTGAACTAACTACATTACCAGCAGTTTTGTGCTCACTTCAACACCAAAATGTTTTAGAAAGAATCTGGTCTTCCCGATTGGGTAGATGAGTGTACCTTGTTGCAGTTTTAGACTGCTATCTTTGTGTATTTTTAGAAAGTCAATGGTTTAAAACAAAGGAGCCCTGCAAGAGAGACGAAAAAGATATACTTCTTATTTCTGCCCAAACTGGAAAATGCATGCAGTTTGGACTTTGCTGTGAATGGTCTTTGTCCTACAATCAAGGTCCAATTTGAACTGGTCCAATTTGTCCAACCACTAAGGTCCAACAAATCTTAGGTGACAGGTTAACACAGCGTTCTTGCTCCTAACTGGTTAATTAAGGTCCAGGGTGGCTGCAGATATTTTAAGAGAAGATGTTTTATGGCTCCGTGTCATAGTCTTGGTCAGGAAGGAGAGCTTGTGATCCCAGAGTGATCTTGGAAACAGGAGCCTAAGCCAGAGTCTCCCGTGGTTCTGGGAGACCCCAGCTTTCCCCGAGTCAGAGCCCGGGTTGCAGCCCCGCCTGGGAAGCGCAGGGGCCTCGGGCTAATTGGTATTTATTGTTGCAGTGTTTTGGATTCCAGGCCTTTGATAAACCTTTCCCAGCACTGCAACCCCATGGTTAACTCGCCAGTGGTGAGGAAGCTGTGAGTGCGGGACTGCAATTAACCTTCCGTGCAAAACAAAACATTAAAACCTAGGAGCAGAGCTCACTTTCCGCACATGCAATTTTTAATGACAGCTGGCAGGTGAAAACAACACTCCCTAAAATGAGAACATATTTGTGTTCCTACACAATAACCGAGGAAAAGGCATGTATCAAAAAAGGGCTAATTATTCATATTGAAGTGCAGAGAATGAGAAGGAAGAATGGGAAGACAAAACAGGTATAATTAAAAAGTGGAATGTTTCTAATACTGGGATTTAAATATAAGTGTTGCCAGGTGGGTTTTTATTTAAGTTACAATGTACAGTGAATACCAAATCCTAACCCTGACCTCAAAAGTTTTTCTATGTTGTTATCTGCGAGAGCTACTGTTAATAACAGTAAATACTCTGCCTTCAAAAGCTCCAAATTCCAGGTAATTGTAAAGGGGCAAGGTATTTACTTACTCTAAGCCTCAATTTCAGTAGCTGAAAAATTCAGAGGCCGCTTAACAACCTGCAAGCAGAAAGACCTTGTAGTCTGAGACCCTTTGGGGGCCCTGCACTCTACCACTCTATTACGCATTGCAGTAAAGGGCTTTTGCTAACTTATCCTTTAACAGACTTTGCTTAACATATTAGTAATAAGAGGCTGAGGAAAGTTCATTAGAAGAAGATTAAGGGAAATGAAAGTCAAGAGAGAGAGAGAGTCACATTCTTAACCTAGAAAAGAATGGTATCTGGAGGGAGGTGAAGGTGCTTGGAGGAGGGTGTTTTGTTAGGGAAACATGGTAGCTAACGGTGACGAACACAGGAAAAAGCCAGGTGAGGTGATGCATGCCTGTAATCCTAGTGCTCTGGAGGCTGAGGCAGAAGGATTGAAAATTTGAGCCCAGCCAGAGTAATTTAGCAACTTTGCCAGACCCTATCTCAAAAGTAAAAAAACAAAATAAAACAAAAACCCTACAAAAAAATGGCTGAGCACGGGTTTCATTGCAAACGTCCAGGGTTTGCGCCTCAGTATCGGGGGAAAAAGAAGAATAAAGGAAGATGGAAATCAGAAAAGGGACCAAAGCAAGAAAGGGCTTCCTGCAGCAGTTAGCGAGGGAGGCTGTGTAAGAGGTCGGTGATGTCTCAGAACTCACAAGTCAGCTCTGCAGGTCAGCGTGGCTTTGGCCAAGCTCCCCTCCCCGCTTTGCTGTATGGTTACCAGCATTTGTAAATGACCGTGCATAGTGCTTGGGGTCTGACTACTCCTGGTAAACACAGAGATTTATAAATTTGGAAGGCAGGTATGTCTTCTAATCTTTGTTCCAAAGCGCTTTTTTCTTGCTCAGAGAGTGTGCTTTGAATTCAATAGGCTGTTAGGAAGGGTGAATTCTCAGGAAAGCCCAGGCAAAGTTGATCCCAGGATGGGGCTGGAACTTGGGCTAAGGCCCAGAGACTCTGATGCTGGGATCTCCACGTGCCTGCTGGGAACCTCCGGGAGTGGCTCATGTTGAAGACTCTCAGCTGGAAAACATTGTGTACGTTACCATTTTTCACTGTCAGTTTCCATTTCAAATGACTTGTCAGGTCGGGAATATGCTGGTGCTTGCTTTCTCCCCAGCGTTACAGTGTTTATCCTACTTCCCAACCCTGGAGCTCCTGATGCAGTGAGCTGTGGAGCGCGGCCTCACTTCTCTCTTCTCGGTGGCGTCTCTTCTCCCTTAAGTCTTAGCCGTGTTTCTTTAACTTCAGAAATTCTTGGAAACCTTAACCTTACAAAAAACCTTGAAATTGAACCTCTGTCCAAGGGAAGCCCTCCTGGATTCAGCCTGTGTCCTTTTCTTGTCTCATCGTTACATGTACACCAGCTGTTGCCAGGTGGCTAAGATGGGAAGGCGATGAGCTTTGGCTGGAGATAATTCCAAACATCACTTTCTCCCCTCACCCCCTTTTTTCCCCTCTGTTAACATTCTCAGTGGCCACTGAGGGGAGCCACATCCCCATGTTCGTCCGCCCGAACAGGAATCTATGGAAGCTGAGATCATGTAAGACTCATAGCTAATGAAAAGTAAATTGCTCAATGCTCTTGGAAGGAAAACAGCAATTTAAGTTGGAAAATGTACTGCTTTAAATTTGAAGCAACGCTTTTGTTTGTCTCTGCTTGTGTCTTCAGAGGACTGGTAAACTCATACAGTAGTGCCTATATCTTTAAAGAGACACATAGACTTTCAAAGCACTGTTGTCCTTTCTTCTTTCTTGCACATGTTCCTCTAAGGGCGATTGCTGTGAAGCATTTGCAACAAAAAACCTATTTGTCTTCTTTATTTGTGAGCACGTGCTGCAGATATTAGAGCTCCTGTATTCCCCAGGAAGATTAGACAAACAGCATTAAAAGGCTTATAAATTTCATTCTTTCTGTTTTGCATTGCTTGCCTGCCTCCAGCTACATTTATTTTTAGTTCTATGATCTAAACACAATCTTGAGTCCTAAAGTTAAGAGATTGGCGATCCTTTGGGAAGCAGAGAGATGAGTGGTGGAAAGAAGAATCCAGGCTACCACTAACACATCAATTTACAACAGTGGTTGCTCTGTGCGCTGTGTCTGTGTCCTGAAGCCAGGAGCAAATCGAAACTGTTCTCCTTTAAGTTGCGGGTGCTGGACATTGTGTCTCAGCAGTGAGAAGACTGACTAATAATTGTGTGGGTTCAGTTTGCTCATGGTTTAAGTCCATCATTCGTTGGCTGCTCCAAGGCACAGACGTGGCAGAAGGGCCTAGTGGAACAAAGCTATTTAGTTCTTGTTGCCCTGGAAGCAGACCAGGGGAGCAGAGCCAGACAGAAATGGGTGAGAGACCAGATCTAGTACCCGCGATCATGCCTCAGTGACCCCACAGACACACCCAGAAGTGTGCTCCCCAGTCTTGGGGCAGATTCCAAAGCCAGTCAAGCTCAAACTCCACCATAAACACCACAAACACAGTGATCAAAAAACCGAGAAGTGATGAAATAAGGAATGGTATACCACTGCAGCAGCGGGAGTTTACCCTGGGAGTCTTCTTCTGAGGAACGCGGGAAATTTAGGTTGAGAACGATTTACTGGCTGTAGGATTTAAGGAAGTTGTAAGGCCAGTGATTTGAAACTTTGATAATGCGACACAACCAGAAGCACCAGTGCCTCTGAGCCCTTTCGCTTTGACTTGGTGTGAGGAGGGGCTCAGTTTGGTCTCTGGGGTAGCATGGCTGCGTGTTTCAATAAGGCACGTCACAGAGGGTCCCGGTCTTGTTCCTGTTCGCATTTCACCTTTATAACCAGCTGCCTTTTTAGGGAATGATACAAAATTCTAGAATTTTAATCAGTGGTAGGCTGTACCAGATCTGTGTGAACTTTGTATTAATGCACGGTCTATTTGAAAAACATGGAATCTTTCTTAGAAAAAAATTAAAATTGAACAGAATGAGAATTTTATGCCCTAAAGATGATCTCAATCCAAGCCTTGTGTATTTCTTGATTAAAAATAGCTATATCCAGAATGTTTGTAATTGTACTTGTTTAACTACACATATGATTTGCAAATTATTCACCAAAATGATTAGGAAACTAACTTTGTAAGAAAGATGTACTCTTGGTGAATCATTTAAATGAAGTAATTTGGGTGAAACTAACACTTCTTGAGGATTGGTTCTGTACCAATCACTTTATAGACATTTATTAATTTATTCTTCACCATAAGAAGATGAAAATTCTACACATTTTACAGGTTAGAAAACTAATGTGCAGATGTTAAATACTGAGCTGGAATTTGTACAGTTAGTGTCAAAAGCATAGTCAGAACACGTTATGATGCACACTTTTCCCCTTATTTTTAAGAAAAATTTTCTCATTTTAATGCTATAGGACTTAAATTTTTTACAGAGAGGTATAATTTATCTTTTGTGTGAAATTTAGAGTGATGTGTTAAAATAGTCTAAAACAAATCTGTATTCCCACATGTTGACTTCCACAGAGAGGCTTGCTCTGCTCCTCTCCCAAGTCCATGCTGATTAACTGTTTAAGATGTCCTTTCCCCCAGGACTCAGACTTTCAGTTTTATTAAAATTCTCACAGTGAAATAATAAATGTAGGTATCTTGCTCAGGTATCTAGTACGACCTTGTTGGGCCTCACATTAATTAAGTTTTATTCTAATAAGCCTCCTCTAGCAGTTTTAACATTAAATGCTACTTTACACTCTGATGGTAGATCGGAATGACCCATGAGTGTCAGGGAAAGAATGAAGGGGAAATGTGAGTTTTGTTTTACACATATCCCATTGAAACATTCGTTTTATGAGTAATAGAGAGAAGGTGGTTATGGTGAAGAATTAGAACAATAAATTCCGTCCTAATCATAATTTCTGGTGAGATATTATCAAATCAGAATGCTACAGCAAGTGCTATGTTCTTTTAATTCCTTATTTCTTAGAGTATTATAAGATTATCTTCAACAAAATGTTTAACAAATACAGTCTTCATGATCAAATAGAAAAGTAAGGGGCATCTAATTAATGTGAGGCCCAGCAAGGTTGTACTAGATATGGAATAATAAACATTTTCGTTTAGAGAAGTTGTTTTAAATGACAGCAGGTTCTTTTCACATTTCTCAGAGTCAATGTTAGAGTTGAGGCAATAAAATAGCCAACATACTGTCTTTGTGTAAGAGATCAAGTTAGACACAAGAGCAGAATCGAATGACCTAAATATTTTTTTCCCCAGAGAGTTTTATTTTCCTAGACTTCATTTCAGTGTTCTAGGAACAAACCTGTCCTGAATAATTTAATCTGGCTTCCAATGGTCAATTAGTTGCAGCGAGCAGTCTAACTACTATGTAGGGTAGAGGTTATTTAAAAAAAAAAATAGAAAAGAAAACCTAAGACAATCTAGAAAGCATATTTTCATATTGTTTGCCAGTTTATTTCTACTTAAGATTTGAGACAGTCCTCATTTTCCCTAACTTTTTATTTTGAAAAATTTGAAACTACCAAAAGTTTAAATAATAGCACAGCGAACAATCACATACATTTTACCTAGATTCTGCATTTTTTAACACTGTGCCATATTTTTCTGTTTCTCTGTCTCTATGTGTTTCACTATCTGTATGGCCAGTTAAAACAACTATTAAGAATAAATTTCAGCTGGGTAGATATAGCTCAGTGGAATAAACGCTTGCCTAGCAAGCGCAGGGTCCTGAGTTCGATCCCCAGTACCACACACACACAAAAAAAAAAAAAAAAAAAAAAAAAAAAAAAAAAAAAAAAAAAAAAAAAAAAAAAAAAAAAAAAAAAAAAAAAAAAAAAAAAAAAAAAAAAAGATAAGCTGGTGTGTTTGATTTATTTTGGGGCTGGGGATATAGCTCAGTGGAATAAGCGCTTGCCTAGCAGGCACAGGGTCCTGAGTTCAATCCCCAGTACCGCCAAAAAAAAAAAAGAAAAAGAAGAATAAATTTCAGACATCATAACACTGTGCTTCTGCATACTTCAGCATGCACTGTCCAAAACGTGCAGGACTTTCTAATACATAACCTCCAAACAATTGTCACAGTTAAAGAAATTTACACCAGCAATTCAATGATTTATTTTATATCTAGCTAATTTTATTTATTTTTAATTTTTTATTTAAAAAAATAAAAGTACAAAAACATATTAACAAACAGACACCAATTAGCATAAAAAATAGTACAATCACAACTAATCTATAGACAAGGTGACATAATCTCAACAGTGGTTATTGCTTTATCCATTGATATCTTCGAAGTGTAAATATATGAACCCATATACAGACATGCAAATTTAGTCAGACAATTAATCCTCTCAACAACAGAAAAAACACAAAAACCAAAAATCCAAAGACAGAAAACAAAACAGGCAAACAACAACAACATCAACAACAACAACAAAAAAAACCACCAATAGTTGATGCTTTGCATATTGATATCTTCAAAGTGTGTGTTCAGGATAACACATACAGACATACAAGATTGATCAAATAACCCGTCATCGATTATTCCTTAGCATTAAGTGATATAATACAATAGTAGAACCATGTTGGCCCTCCTGCATATATGTATAGCTAATTTTAAAACTGCGCTAGTTGTCCCCTGACGAGAGTTCCCTGATGGCCTTGGTAGCTCTTGTCAATAGTTTAGCAGAGAACTTTTTAGCAGGTCTGTTAGCTCCTTGGATGGAGGGACAGATATGCACAAACAGACTGTGTAGTTTCCATATTTCTAGTGAAATCAGTTTCTGAACCTGGGAGCTTCAGTGTGCATAACTGCACAGATCCTTCTGCACAAACTACACACCATATAGAGAAGGGCCTCTCTGGCCAGGAAAACTGGCCAGGAGTATGACATCATCTAGGTCCAGTCTAAATTTTGAGATTATTAAGTTTGGATTATGTTTCAAATCTTCTGGGGATGCATGCACACAACTATCTCTGCTTTAAGCCTTCCACTTACTGCCCTTGTTTTTTTGTATCCTTGTGTTGTATGTCTGTGGCGTCTTTGGATTGTATTGCCTACAAACCTCACCGATTTCTTTTTTTGTTTTTTACATAAAGCCCAAGCTGTGGCTCACACATTCCATCTGTTGTTAATCTTTCTTTAATCTTATCTGGGACAATCCTTTATCCTTCTATTTTTCCCTCTACCAAAGACTTTTGAAAAATTCAGGGCATTTTTTCTCTTAGAATTTCATACATTCTAGATTTGTCTGATTGTGTCGCACTGCTCTGTCTTGTTTCTGTACCGTTATGTTCCCAGTGAATTGCATGATTGGTCTATAAGCCAGACAGGATTAATCATCATGGCAAGATTTTGTGGATGATGCAGACTTTCCATCTCATTATAATATCAGAAGTCAGAGATTATAAATTTGTCCCATTGCAAATGATTAGTTAAGGGGCTGATGCCCAGAATAGCAAAAACTTTTGCATTTTCAAATTAACTTTCAATCTGCTGGCTAGTATTTTGGTACTATGTAACCATCCTGTTACACACTACATTTTACCCAGTGATTTTATCACCTTATAATAATCCTTACTTCATCAATCATTGATTATGTTTGGGCATTTTAAATGGTGTTTTTCTATCTTTTGTCTACATGTATCAGCTGTCATTCTTTTATAAATAAAACTGCAATTCCTCTACATGTTCCACCTACTTTAAAAATGTTATCGATCCACAAATTTAAATAACACATTGCATCATAATACGTTACCAGTTATTCTTATGGATGATCAAATTGTCCTAAAGAGTGGATTGAGTCAGAATCTATGTAGGTTGGTTCCTTCAACCTTTGACCATATGAGAGAAGACCTCTACAAGGCTCCCCAAGATCCCTCCCTTCTCATACAAAAGTCCCCTATTACCTGTGGAGTAGTTTCTAAGATCCTTAGGAAATGCCTGAAAATGTAGGAAGCACTCAATCCTATATCTTCTATGTTTTTGTTATACATACATACCTATGGTAAAGCTAAAAGTTTAGACACAATAAGAAATTAATAGCAACAAAACAGAATAATAGTATACTATGATGAATGTTATGCAGATGAAGTCTGTCTCTCCTCCTCCTTCGCTGTCTAATTACCCCTCACTGTACTACACTCACCTGTGCAGTGATGTGAGGCCTATGTGGGGAGATGAGTAAGGAACTGACTAAACACTGTTGCCATAGCTTTCCCAGCTTGAGGTGTGATAGCATAACGTTCGTGAACTCTTTTTCTTTTTTAATAGTTCATGGACAAAATATTCATTCTCACACCAGATCTTAGTAACATCATCATATGATGATTTTTTTTTTTTGGTCTTTATTCTCTTTAGCATGTCTGATTTGTTAGTCTGGCTTCTGTGACTGTAACAGAATACCTGAGACTGGGTAACTTATAAAAAATGGAAGTTTATTTTGGCATTCAGTTTTGAAGCCTAGAATGTCCAAAAGCACAGGTGCCTTATATTTTTAGTGGCAGAGAAAGTGGGGATGGAGAGAAGAGAAAAAGGGAACAAACTTACCCTCTTGCTTCTTTGCTAAGAAGAGCCACCTGCCATTGCAAGCTTCCAATGAGGAATCCCACAGGTCTCGACATGTACAAAGGGCTCCGAGCATTAGCCAGGAAGAAACTTGAGCTTTCAGTCCAGCACCCACAAAGAGACAAATATAGTCAGCAGCCACATGAGCTAGATTCCTAGTGGGTCCCTCCCAAGATGACCCTGTGAGGACTACAGCCCGGGATGATCTCACTGCAGCCTTGTTTGTTAGAGGTTCTGAGCCAGAGGGCCCCGTGAAGCCAATCTCACATTTGAGATCTGCAGAGCTACCGGCTAACGAATGCTAACTCTTTCCAGCCCCTATGTTTGGAAGTAATTTCTTGTGTAGCAATAAAACTGGTGGAGTCAGAGCTTTCAGATTCAGTGTATTTTTCCCAATTTACACATGAAATAAGCATTTCTCTAACTTCATTTATTTTTTTCTAGTAGAGAATTATCTTTAGAATACAAGATTGAGGCATAAAATTTGCTCGCGGTTACACAGATATCATTGTTTCTAAATCCATTCAGTGAATAGAGGTAGAAAACACAACACACACACACACACACACACACACATGAACTATCACTGATATTTCAAATACTCCCTTAATATTATGCAGCGCTTGACCTTCTTTTACTATGTATTGTGTCTGTTCTCTCACTGTGAAAACTTTCCTCCCTTATTTTAACCACAGAGGTTAACTTTATAAAGAAGTGGGTATTTTGCAAATAGGAAGGAGGCTAAGACATGGAGGAGGGGAAGGAGACATACGAAGAGCCAGGACGTGTTATGTGTGCCGGCTTCCCTTGATGCACGTAATCAAAATGGACAGCAGACATGTACTAATAAAGGAAAAAGTTAAAAATAAAGAAGTGGAAAAGTAGGTGTAATGGTAGCAATGAGAGGAAGTTCTCTGGTTTTTTGAATAGCTCTATTTTATTGTGCTTTCATTTCTGCAACTTGAGATTCATTTGTTTCACTTCCAAGGGCTTTTTGAATCTTAAAATTTTGTTTATCAAAATTTGTTTTAGAATTATTTTCCAACCTATAAAAATTATCCAGAAGTAATGCAAGAAAACGGTAGAAATGAATACAGTGACATATAAAGTAAATAATCCTGGGCAATGAACTTGTGGATATTTTCATTTTCTAGCATAAGCAAAAAGCATACATTGAGCTGTTCATATGGGCTGTTTGTTGCTTAAGGAACTGGATGCTCAAAGATTTCATTTCTGGCAGGAGTAACTTACATTCTGGGGAGAAAGTCATATACATTTGTTGATATATTTGTAAGTGGTAATATACAGAGATACAAAGCGCTTTCCCAGGTTAGATGTTGTCAAAAAGCATGTGTTAGTTTAGTAACAGGAAAATATAATAACACTATGGAGGGAGGGAAACTAGATCTGGGAGATGAGAAGGATAAGAAATATGAGATTTTTAAACTGGGAAAGATGTCAGGGACACAGTAGTTTATTTCACAATCCTCATCCCATCCTTACAGATTAAACAAGATTATCTCTCAAATACGTTTTACCTCTTGGCCTTCCTTTTTCAACTTAAAATAGTTTTTCATTCCACATTTTGATGAACAGTAGCATACATGATTATAGTAACTACCATGATGCTAGAGAATGTGAAGGAAATGAGGAATAATTTGCTAATACTGTGATTTCCTTAGATGGTTAAGTTTGTCCTTGTTGGCTTATACCTCTTTCTAAAGACTATCATATTTTAAAAATTTTGGCATGTCTACTTTAGCTAAGCTCACAGATAAATTTTTGAAAGAGAATCTGTACAGTCATAATTCATGACGATCTCCCAAGGATCAAGTCAGGTATTAACATGTGATTCTGTTCAGTATAGTTCACAGAAGCCATTGGGAGCAAGGGGAGGATAGGGAAACAAAGGGAAGGCAAACCGAGTGGTGTTTACATTTCTAGTTGTTGTCTCGGGGATTCTTTTTAAGCTTGTCCAATCAGTTTTCTTTTATTCATTTTTAAAAATTTGTATTGGTTGAACAGATGATAATCCTAAAGGAGGTAAAATATGTTGTAACATTGCTTTGGTACAAAATAAATACGTGGTTGACATTATAAATCCATTTGGTAATAAACACAACTGTAAAACTTTCATTAATGCAAAAAAAATAATCTGGGGAAGTACAGCATACGTGCAGATGCTAGCGGTAGAGGGCTGAGGGAGCTTATGCTGACTGATGGCTGATCAGGGTGTACAGATTACAGCCATGTATGACAGGGTGACAGAAGCCAGTAATGATGGATTCTCAGGGCTTATTTTGCTAAAAACGTTAGTGAATAAAATAGTTTACTAAGATCTTAGATTTTTTCCTTTTTAGTTCCATTTCTAGATCATGAATACAGTGACTGGAACAATGAACATTTTTCTGCTTTCAAAGAAAATATTTTTGATTTGCAAAGCTGAGCAGCAAACCAGAAATTACTATGTACTAGCTACCCAAGAGCTTTATAGGCACAAAGGACAGTGAGACAACCCAACTGTCAAGCAATTCTCAACCCAAGTCCATTGAAGTCATTACCACAGACACAGGCATCTCTAGCAAGAATGTCTTGTAGAGCATTGTCTACCAGTGAGAGCCAGGGGATATCTTGGGAAATACTCACTTGGGGGACTGCCTTATAGACTCCTTGAGCACTCTGGTCCTTTGTAACACTTGAAACAAAATGAATTTATGTACTTACTGTCTTCTCATTGTGTGATAGGTAACAGTAGAGTGAAGGTCATGAGGAACTGCCTCATTCCAAAGCCCTGTAAATAACAATCAATTTGATAAGGTGTCCACACAGAGTGGCTGTTAGTCACAGTTGAGTGATTGTGACATGTCTGAAAGGCAAATTTATGTCACGGACAAGAAGAACTCTCTGGGTAGATGGTTACATACAGTTTTATCCAGACATCTGGAGACTGACCTGGGAGAAACCACATCACAGAGAAATTGTTATCATCTGAGAGCACACTGGTGATAAAAACTTCTAAATATCGTAACTACACCTTATATGTGTTCAAATTGCCACATATTTTATGATCACTGGAATTAAGAGTCTGCCAGACATAAGGCTAAAGATATATTCTAGAAAGAAAAATGTACACCTTCTCTGTGATATTTAACTTGAAGTTTTCTTCCAATCTTTACCAAAATTAAGATGATTTCAGTATATATCACTGAAGATTTCAATGTAAAGCCACTGTTCTCTTATAACACATAAATAATGGTGGTATAAAAGAAGGTAGTTGAGCAAGTTGGAAGGGAAGGTACTCATTCATTTGGCATAGGATGCAGCTGTCCCAGTGGTTTGTCCCTTGATACTCCAGTCTGAATTCTTGCCATGGCCCAATATGTATTTATTTTTAGTTTATTTAAGTCAACCACATAACTGGCAATAGTTCCATAATGCTCTCATTCCTCCTGGTTTTGTTCCTCATATCATTTTCATCACTAGGATGGTCAAGCAAACATTATCTCGTTTTTTTTTTTTTTTTTTTTTTTTTTTTTTTTTTTTTTTTTTTTTTTTTTTTTTTTTTTTTTTTTTTTTGAGGTGCTAGAGATTAAACCCAGAGCTTTCACAGTGAGCTAGACCTTTTGATTATGTTTTCAATTTTGAGGCAGGATCTCCCTAAATTGCTAAATTGTCCAGAATAGGACTAGTGATTCTTCTGTCTCTGCTTCCCAGAATGCTGGGGTTGCAGGTGAGCACCACCATGCCCAGTTACAACATTACCTCCCTATCTCTTCACTGTGTCTCCTCACTGTCCACCATCTTGTGAGAAGATGAAGGAGAAGAGAAGAACGAGTCAGAGCAAAGGGCACTTCCTGTTTGGAAGGTTTTTCCAACTGCTTCTTCCTATAGACTGAATTCACTGGAAGGAAAATGATTTTACTTTGGCCTCTTTCTTTTCTTGACATATCAAACTGTCTTTGTCCTTCCAGTCCTGTTTTTTTTTCTTTTTCTGAGTCTGTTTTGAAATATTTCCCTTATGACCGCTGGGTTTTACTGGAAGCAAATGAGTATGTAGATGAGGAGAACAAAGAAGGGAAAGAAATAAATAGAAGACACCATAAGACAGTGACACCACCTGATAAAGCCCAAAGGGAGTTGTAGAGCAATGATTTCCCTTTGAGGAGTCCACAGTGGGTGGAAATTGCCAACTATGTGAACTGTCTTGTTAGGTCACTGGTTAATGTGTGTTACTGCTCTTTACAAAGTTTTACACATTTGTGTTGTACTACTTAAGACTTTGGAAGTCACGACCATTGTACCTTATTTGTGGATTATCAAGACAGCACCTCTCTCTGTTTTTCCAAGGACATGGTGTTCTTTTCCATTTGTTCAGGTCTTCCTTTGCATCTTTCTGGCAATTAAATGTATTTTCTAGCAGATTGTGCATGTATCTCATTAACTTATTTCTAGATGACAGAGACTGTAAGTTGTCTGTCAATATCATTTCTCTCCTTTTCCTGTAATGTGAGCCCTGAAATTTAACCTCAGAATGAAGCCTATATTTCACAGCTTCTCTGCAAGTTGAGCCTGGCCATATGATTAAGATTTTGACAGTGGTGTATAATTAGAAGTGGTTTGGGCAATTTTGAGAAGTGTTTCTTGAGGGAAGAGATCTGCTCTTTTCTTTTTCCTTTCTTTTGGTGAAAATGGGACATTGTGACTGTCAATCCTGATATGTCAACTTCAGTTGATTAAAAAATGCCTAGCAGATCATCAAAGCATGCTTCTGGGTCTGGATGGGTCATGGCAGCTTGGCTTTAAGTACTTTATATGGTCCTTTGGCTGATCTTCTCTGGTACTGTTCTCCCTCTGCTTCCTGTTGTTCTATGGCAAACTTCTGCCATGATATTTCTGCCATGGAGCCAGCCAACCATGGACTGGATTCTTGAAACTATAAGTAAAATCAAACCTTTCCTCTATGAAGAGGTGAGTGTTGGGTATTGTGTTTTAGTTATGGGTAACTTTCTGGAGTTCAGAAAACAAGAATGCTGATAGAAATGTGGACGGTACAGGCTAGGCTCAAGAGCTTTTAAGTGGGAAGAACTCTATTGGCATTTGGACTACAAGCCATGTATGTTTCACTCTGGCAGAAAAATTTGTCTACATTTTGTTCATCTCTGAAGACTTTGCAGGAGACTTAGCATAAAGGTGATAGGCTAATAAATCTGGCAGAAGAAATTTCAAGGTGGCCCAAAATTCAGGTTATAGCATGACTGTTGTTATCCAGATTTATAGTGCTAACTGGGCAAAAAGTTACAGCAGAAAAATTTGAAAAACTTGAATTTTGCTCCAGAAAGAGCCATTTGTAAAGTTGGGTGCCAAGGAAAGTAGTGTCACTAGAAAAAAACCCACGTGCTTTCTATAGGGACAAGAATAAAGATCCCTGAGGATGTCAGAAGAACCAATAAGACCCCACTGATTGCATTCTCAAGGGTACAGAAGTATCAACCTTTCATCTGAGAAGAGAATTTCTTGGACTCACTCAAGAAGGGGATCTTGGGGAATTAGTTCCCCAGGATACATTTTATTATGCTTAGCCCTTTAGACACTCAGAAGGAACTTCACCCAAAGGGCTCAGCTACTGCTCCTACTGAAACACACGTTGATATTCCCAGTGTGATGCAGACTTTACTGCCATGCAAAATGCAAGAGTTGTGGGGTCAGATAGAATTCTACTCATATTTCAAACAGAGGCATGGGAAGCCAGGCATGGAATCCCTGAGAGGGCAGTTTGTGAGTCTGTGGGAATGAAGCCAAAACTACAGTGGAAATCACAGGAAGTCAGAGATTCCAGGAATATGGAATGTCTACCAAAAGTCTGCAGGCTGTGAATGAAGCCAGCCCAAGAGAGAGGCCATGGGGACTCCAATTGGTAAAGATACAGGACGGGGGCTGCTCAAACTCTTTGGAACTTACATTTTGTCACTGTGTGCCCTGAGTGCCAGATATGAAGGCATAGGATTTAATGTTTTCCTCCTGAGTTTTAGTCTTGTTTTGGTCAATTTCTTTTTTCTTCTCCTATTTCTCCTTTTTTGGACTATGAATGTTAACCTGTGACATTGTACTGTGGGATTATGTAACTTGATTTTTACATTTACAAATGTTTACATCTAATAGTTTGCATTTTGTCTCAAAAGAAACTGTGACATTTTAAAAGTGTTGGACCTGTTGAGACTTTGGAGAAGGGATTATCATGTTTGTGGATGTATTATTATGGGATACAGTGATCCCTCACCTATTACAGGAGTTATGTTCCAGAAACCCCATGATAGATGAAAATCCATGAAGTAGTAGAGTTATATGTATTTTATTATTTATATATATTTTGAGGATTTATAAACCCTTCCCAAACTATAAACCTTTTCCACTCTCTTATTAACCTTTCTCACATTCTTATAAACACTTGGTATGCTCTTAAGCACTTTCCACACTCTTAAACTTACATAATTTTAACAACATGTAAAATTCCATATGGAGGGGCTGGGGATATAGCTCAGTTGAATAAGCGCTTGCCTGGCAAGTGCAAGGTCTTGAGTTCGATCCCCAGTACCACAAAAAAAAAAAAAGAAAGAAAGAAAAAATTCCATATGGATACTCCATGTGAAGTAGATAAGGAGAGATGCTGAATGTACGGGTACAGCACGGGAGAGCAAACAGACAGTAAATGCTCCTAGGTGGGTCCTTGTGGATAATAGAGGTGTGACATTGTGTTGCTCTGTTCTGCTTTTGGGCACCACTGATCTTTGTTTCACCACACTATTCTGCCATGCCATTTTTGTCGTGGAGCCAGGCACCTACAGACTGTATTAATTTTTTTCTTTTAAGTTTAGTGTAAATTTAACTCTAATTTTTCCAAAAATTAGCACATTTTAAATACTGCATGTTGATTATGTAAAACAATTAGTTCCATTGTGCCATACTCAGACAGGCACATGTCGTAGTTTGATCCTATCCAGCCCGTTACCCTTCCTCACCTTTCTCAAGCCCTTTCCTTGTGTCTGATAGGCCCTCTTCTACTTTCAGGTCATTCTTCTCTCTAGACTGTACGTACTAGACAATATGCTTGTTTTTCCGAGTCTGGCTTATTTCATTTAACATGATGATTTCCACATCCATATATTATCTTGCAAATGACATGACTTTGTTCTTTAGAGGTGAATAGAACTTTATGTGTATGTAGCACATTTTCTTTACCTATTAATCAATTTATAGGCATCTAGGCTGATTCTATAAATTGGCTGCTATGAATTGGATCACAATGCACATGGCATGTAGGTATTCCTATAGCATGTGGACTTCAATTCTTTCAGGTACATGTGAACTGAGAAGCGATGTAACTAGTTCATATGGTAGTCTTGTTTTTATTTTTTTGGGCACCTCCATCTTGATTTTCATACTAGCTATAATAGTTCAAATTCCCACCAACAGTGTATAACGGTTCCCTTTCGTTGTGTCTTAGAATTTACTGTTTTATATATTCCCAATAACAGCCATTCTAACTGGGCTGGACAGAACCTGAGTGTTGTTTTATGTGCATTTCTCTGAGGGCTAAAGATGTTGGACATAGTTTTCATTGAATGATTAACTATTTGTACTTCTTTTCAGAAGCATCTGTTGAGTTTATTTGCCTATCTATTGATTATTCCTTCCCCTTAGTGTTGTTTTTGAGTACTTTATAATATCTCCTGGATATTAATTCTCTGTAGATAAGTATCTGGCAAAGATTTTTCCCCCTCTGTAGGCTGTCTCTTCATTTTGTTGTTTCTTCTGCTGTACTAAAGATTTGTGTAATTCCATTTGTTGATTCCTGCTCTTATTCCCTGAACTATTGGAATCCTATGCCAAAAGTCTTTGCCTGTGCCTGTGTCTTGAAGTGTTTCTTGTCTGTTTTCTTCTAGCAATTTCAGAAATTCAGGGCTTGCATTTACGTCTTTGATCAATTTGAGTTGATTTTTGCATAGTGTAAGATCTAGTTTCAATATTCTCATGTAGATATCCAGTTTTCTCAGAACCATTTGTTAAAGAGAATACCTTTTCTCCAACATGTACTTTCTTCCTCTTTGTCAAGAATCAGATACCTTAGGCAGTGTGGGTTCATGAGATGTTAGGGAATGGATGAAATGGAAAACCGGGAGCTGGAAGGTGTTGGGGTTTTGGCAGAGTGCTATACTTGAACAAGAAAAGTGGAAGAAAGGAGAGTTCCTGCCTACTGGAGAGCTATGAGGGAAACATCCATAGATTGACAATCAGATGAAGCCTTGGCGCTGTTGTGGGGAGAAGCTGGTCATGTAGCTGGAAGCTGGAGCTGTCAGTGAGAAAGCTGGGGCACTGAGGGGTGCTTTTGAAGGCAGAAGGGCTGGGATGGGTGAACAAAAACTGAAGTTTCAGTCTGGCTGTGTGTAGTTGGGTTTAAAGTGGAAATGAAGGTTACTTAGAACCACTGGTCCAGGGAACTGGGATAGTTATTGTGAAAGCAGAAGGAACAGTTGTCAGTCAGATTGCAAAATTAACTTGGAGAGAAAGACTGGGAGCAAGATGCAAAGGCTGACTGTTTCATTACAGTGACATAAAAAGCCATGGACAGTGTGGCAAAGGTGCATGAGTCTCTAAATGCAGGTTTTATATGACAGGATGGGTCCAGCAAGATCTGGAACAGAAAATGCCCTGAGAACTCTGGATCTACAGGAAAATAGTGGAGAAGAATATTTTCTTGTAATTCATTCATGTAAAAAGGTATTTTTCTCCATTCAGTTTGATCAACCTTATTGCTTACAGAAATTCCTCAAGAATTCTGAAAATCATACCCCCCCAAAAAAAACAAAAAAAAACTAGCTGGGCATGGTGGTGCATGCCTATAATCCCAGCACTCGGAGGCTGAAGCAGGAGGATTGCTGTGAGTTTGAGACCAGCCTGGGCTGTACAAAGTGAATTCAAGGCCAGTCTGAACTGCGTGGTGAAACCGTGTCTCAAAAATACACAAAAAAAAAAAAAAGAAAGAAAAGAGAAAGGAATTCTGAAAAGTCATTTCTGTCATTATGAACAGTCCAAATGGGAACATGAGAGAAGTCAACCTGTGGAATGTCACTTCCCTGCCATTTTAAGTGGTAAGTTTAAAGAATATCTTTATTATATATCAGTACATTATTTACAGGTCAACAGAAGGCCATTTAAACTTTATATAAATTTAAGGTTTCATAATATTCTTCATCTATTAATGGCTAGAGATGAAACAATACCAATGCAACTGGACAATTTAACAAAAACCTCGTAACTGGTATCTTTGAAAACCAAGTCTGATTATTCAAAATGACTGATATTCTCATGTCAGCATTACATTAAGAGCAAAGTTGTTCAACCTTTTAAAGTTTTCCATGATAGCTGTTTTCTTGTATTTGATTCTACCTTTTGCCTGTTAGATCGTAGAAAAAATAAACAGAAAATTCTGAAAAGATGGTCACTGCATATTTTGAAGTGTTTTTGTTCATTTGTTTTGTTTTTAATCGGAAACCTACTACCCTTGACATAATCTGCAGCTGGTTCACAGGAATGGCTTTGACTTGATGTTTAACATAAACTCAATTGGGAATGGCCCTGATATAGGTAAAAACCACATAAACACGGAGCCCAGAGGTGTGCTTTTGTACAAGTATATGAAGAGGGTGCTGGGGTTTTATTTTAGTTTTTAATTAAATTCTTTCTTTGTATCAATATTATATAAAACTTCTGTTTGGTCTTGATGCTTGAATTTGCTTTCCATCAAATTACTATATTTGTCCTCATTTTCTCATTGAATCCTGCTTTATTTTATAGGTCTAGTAACACTATAAATCTGATTCATGTTATTTTTCAATTGGCCTCAGGGTAGTAAAATTTGACGTGAGAACCTCCTTGGAGCAATAATTGGAAATGTTTAAATAAGTACCTGCTTCAGGGCTTATTTATTAATAAAATGAATGATTTTTTTCCTAGAATTATCTTGAAGAATGTTGAAATACTAAGACATTTCCTAGACAGACCATTACTGTAATGATTCTAGGTTTAAACTTTTCTACCAATATCCTAGAAAACATGAAGAGCTTGCCTATCAGAGGAGAGCTGGACGGTGTGCAAAAAGAAGATATTTGGGTAGAAGTTTTGCAGATTTACTTTGTATTAAATGAATGCAGTTCATCAAGCAAATACATATATTAGGTATATTTGTGGCTTTGTTTTTTTGAGACAAGGTCTCACTATATAGTCCAGGTTGGCCTCAAAATCACAGTGATCCTCCTGCCACAGCCTCCCAAGTGCTGGGATTCCAGGTGTATGCTGCCACATCCATTGCAAATTGATTACATTTTGGATGAATATTTATGAAATTCTTAATATATTGCAGACATTGCATAGATATTAGATGTGAGCAAATGAGACAAAATGGCATTCAGATGAAGAAGGTAGAATGTCAACAAACAGGTAGATGTATAATATTTAATTTTAACAAATTTAAAATTCACATATAGAGAGAAAATATGCAAATAGACAAATGTATAGAAACATAACTAGGAAATCAAGTAATGGGAGGATACCCAACATGGTAAGGAGGTCGATGATGACAATTACACAGGGAGAGGAATACATGGGACATGTTATTTCTTTGTTTAAAAAACATAAAATTAAATCTCTGATATTTCCTGCATAAAAATTTATAGAAATATTACAGATATTTTATAAATAACTGACAGCTATAAAAATATAACATCTTTTATTTTGTTTCTCCCTTTAACTATTCTTGTTTGCCACCCTTCCCTAGAATTTTACGCTTGCAAGCTGTGCATGATTTTTCCTTTTGAAACTATTTTGAGTCATTTGGTAAGGGCAACCCCAGTAAAAAGTTCCCACTTTGTGTACAGGAGGCCTGGGGAGATGCTCACTGTTCAAATATTCAGCCGAGTGTGTACGAACATGTGTATGAGGTGCGGATCTTGAGTTCCACCTTTTTCTTTGCTTCCATTCCAAACACTTGGGTCTCAGTCGCCTCAGCTATAAAATGAAGAGAGAATACTTTCTAAAACTGAAAAGTGGTAGTTGTATAATAAATTCAGAAAATTGTCACTTCTAATAATTTTGAGTCTGTGAATAAAAATTAATAATTCATGCTGTGGGTAACAGTGACTTACCATCATTTGAAATTTGAAAATCTTCAAATATCCCTGTAGTAAATATTATCTCTAGGGAAACTTAACTTTGGATCCTGAAGTACTTCTACAATTATTAGAGTTTCTTTTAGGATTCTTTACAGAGCATGTAGTAGGCTTGTTTATATCCTGTGTCCAAACTACCATCAAATTTATCATTTTACTCTTGGTAGTTCCAAATTCTATTTTCTGTTTTTTAAAACCATTATCTTAAGCTTTCTTCGCTTCTTTAGTTAGCATTAGTGCTTTTTAATTTTTCAGAGAAGCTGTGTTTCTCAAGGAAATAAATGGCTCTAGTGACCCCACGGACTAAAGGGAAAAGGGTAAGATGGCCCCTTATCCTGCCCCAGTGGCCACCTCTTCACAGGTCACAACCTGCCGATAGCTGTTTCACAAATGTAACCACGATCAATTCCAAGACTGAGGGTCTTTAATTCATGTTTCTTTCCTCCCTCCCTCCCTCTCTCTCTCCCTCTCTCTCCTTCCTTGTTTTTCAAAGTTGAGACAAGGTGTTCCTCTAACCCTAGACTTCATCAATGGGGGTATTAAAGTTTCATTTGCAAGTTACTTCAGTATCCTGAGTTGTAATGTACTGGGATCAAGAGCCTAGATAAAATTAGACCAGCTGAGCATTTCCTGCAACATGCATTGCTGAAAGTGGACACATTCCAAAGAACAGGGATGTTCATCTTCTGACTATTAGGGATTTTCCACAGGTACATAATCCATGATTCTTTTTGGATATACCCTTTCCTATGTTCAGTCTAATTGAGAATAGCTCTTCTACCTAGTTAGAGTAGGTAGTGTGAACACAATAGTATTTTAGCCATTGCTTTTATTTAATTTTCACTTTTATTAGTACATTTTTACAGTACACAATGACCACATTGATTTGGGGGCGTTGGTGCACATGCATAACACGTCTTAATTCTTCTTATGTCCTCTTTGCACCTGTGTAGGATTTCTTCCCTGTGTTATATTATCTTTTATTTTGCTCTTTGATTTATTTATGCTTTGGGTTTCTTATATTAGAGGAAAAAACGTGCTATGGTCTTTGCTGGTGCCAATTTCCATGGATCTCAAAGGCCTAGAAACATAGTGAAACAGAGATGATATCTACTAATTCTATTTGCATGAAGTTTTTTCTGTTTACCAAGCATGTACACTAAAGAAGACAAGGATCAGTGGAGGACAATTCTGAGCAAAGGCGGCTCTGAACTATGCATGTGTTACCTTGGACAGGCTTCCATAGTCCAAGCCTTTCTCAAATTTATGGATGGTTTTCTGCATATTTAGTACAGTCCACAAAGATATGAACCCCTTGCTTTGAATAGTAGTGTGCTGGAGAACCTGATGTAAGCCTGTTTGTTAATTGCCTGTATTAGCCACCTAGAACACAATACAGTTTGTTGTATGCTACCTTCTCATAGGGTTACAATTTCTATAATCACCCTCTTAATTGCTTAAGCCTCACCACATTAGCATAGATATAAACGGAACATTCCTAACTCAAAAATTTGAAATCAGAACTCCTATAAAATACAAAATTTGTAAAGCAACAAGATACACAAGTGGAAAATTCCACACCGGGATCATAGCCAAAATGAAGGGAGACTAAATATTAGATTTTAGATATATATGAAGCATAAATTTCACTTTTAGACTTGGGTCCATGCTCAAGAGATGTTCATATGTATGTGCAAGCATTCTGCTCTAAAAATATCCAAAATCTGAAGGGTCCCAATCATTTCAGGTAAGGGATGCTCAACCTAAACAGCAATGATCTGTCTATCGTTAACGGAATACATTCATGAATTATTTAGGGTTAAAATCAGCATCAGTATATTTGTCATCTTTCATTTTAACAAATGCCTTCTTTTTCTATCCTGTTGTTGAAGCAACACAGCAGCTTTTGTAATGATTTATGCGGATCATTAATGACAAGCACAGTAGATTTTAGCTCATCCATCTTCCCTTAGACCAGGCAAAAAATGCCACTACAAATAAACCTCATGTCGGGGTGGCTTTTGACAGAAAGAATTCCAAGGATCTCTTTGGTCTATTATGCACTCACCTTTTCATCTTGTCCAAGGCTCTGAATTTAGTGTGTCTTAAAAGCCTAACTGTGAGGTAGCATTTTTTGGAGTGCTAACTTGGCACCCTGACACACTGGCATAATTGTAGGGGTGTCAGAGGTGATCTGGGGTGTTGGTAAAGGCTGGCAGGGAACACAGACCCTTCCTGTAGCAGCACATAGAGATGCTTCTGTGTGCGTAACTCTGCACCAGATCCTTGATCTTCACTTGCAACAAAAGAATGAGAGAGGTACTGAAGAAATGAGACCTTTCTGACGACCATGCTGTGGTCTTCCTTTCCCTAGTTGGGATTCTTGAAGAAAGCTATTGACAAATACTTTTTTTTCAGTTTGTATTTCAAAGAAGATGTAATTGTGAGTGGCAGAACATTCACAGGCAGTTTTTCCAGGGCACAGTGCACTGAATGTTCGGGATATCAGGATTCCCTTGGCTTCTCTTGTGATTCTGTTCTTGTCTTTGCATGAAGGTGCATACACTAGCCTTCGCTAGCACTTCCTGGCCACCAGCAAATAAAGAGACCTCATGCAGGATTTTTGAGTAATTTCAGGAGCACTCACAAAGGAGTAACAGAGCTGTTTCCTTAGCATGACTGCATCTTTAGAACAACTCCGTGCATGTCCATGGGCCTCTGCAAAATAAACTTTTCTTCCTCCATAGCCTCTTACTCCTCCTTGTATAGAGGAATACCATTTTTCCCTTTTATATTCAATGTCAGAGAATAACATTTTTCCCTTTTAGATTTAATCAGTTAGACAAGGTGTGAACCAAACTTGGAATTTGGGCTACAAGCTTTGAGATGGGTTTGATCGGTGAAACTTCAATGGTGATATGCTTGGCATGCTTAAAGGTCATGCAGGTACTGTACTTCTACTCCAGGGAGGAATGACAGGAAATTTTCTGGCGGTCATTCAGGCATGTGCTACATCAATCAGGAGCAAGTAGATGTGTTTAATTTTAAATTTGACATTGATCTACCCCTCCCCCCAAAGGCTGTGTTCTTCTCTGGAGCTTGAAGTCTTTCTAGACCATGTGGTTGTCAGCAGACTGAGATAGCTATGGTTTTAGGACTGAGGTACTGGGATTTTTTTCATTTTTTTTCTTTCAGCTGGAGGCTGCCTTTGTTTCCTAGAGGACACCTCAGTGTCCGGCACATGACTCCTGTAACACAGAAGCTCCCTCCTGCCAAGGCCAGGAAGAGGCTCTCTTTCTTTCTAAGCTATCAAAGCGGAGTCACATAAATGAATGCATGGGAAATAATTGGCCCATTGCCTTGGTCATCAGATATCACTTTCTAAAGGCATTATTATTTTATCATCTACAAAGCTCCAGGCCACACCAGACAGATTTTAAAGGGTGTGAACACTGGGAGGAGTCTTGGGACAGTCTCACAATTCTGTCCACTACCCTTCTTTAGAATTTAGCTTATCAAATGAGACAAGTAGTCTCACAGGGGCAAAATGAAAAAGGAACAGAACTAAAACAATCAGAAATCAAGTCAGATAGTGAGGGATTTAAAAATGAACTGAGGCTGCAAAAAATTTAAACCAATTATGCAAATGTAATTTATTGTTTTTAATTAGAATATTTTGATTGCTGAAAAGGAATAATTACATATTTAATCATAAAACATGTTCTAGATTTTCTCTTATTTCAGCCTCGTAAACCTTTGTGTGAGTAGCCAAGTCAGAATTGGAGCCCAGTTCTAAACTCAAAATTTTATTCTGCCCACTATATCATGGGAGGAATTTTCCAATGACCATTGAGAAAATGCAGCCTTAAACATCTTCAGAATGAGGTGTATGTCTAAAGTGCAAACAGTTCACATCTGACAAGCTGCTTCTGAGTTGGGAGACCTGGCTTCCTCTGTGCTGAACTCACCCTTTCTGCACGGCTTCAATATTTACAATGGAGAGTCTTGCCCTGCACCACTCCATTCCCTGCTAGCCTCTTTCTAGTTCAGTACATCAAAGTGTAACAGTGCCGACCTGGAACTGATGGGATAAATGCAAGCAGAAACTACTACGCTGTGAGTGAAAGCTGGACAAACACAAGCTTTGTGCTTGAAGTTGTCAATGTAGTTTCAGAATCACAGTTTGCAAACCTGGCTGCCAAGCACTCCTTGCCCCTTTCTGTGCAGCCCTAGGTTTATCTCCATCCGTCCAGGCACAAGGCACTATTTACAGGCAAACCAAAACAAAATGAGTGTCCTTGATTTTCCAAGGATGGATACATTTAGATGATTCTTTGAAATTTGTTCTTATCGGTATCCATTGATAAAATTTTCTAGCGGAAAAGCAACTTAAGTAAAGATTTGGGTATCAGTCTTTTTCTGAGTGTAGCGTTTATGTCAGTCTGGAAGGAAGAAGCCCTCCAGAGGCTTGTCTTAAAAGGGTAGATAGGAACCCGGTGCCTTTTGGTGCTAGGCCCGAGTGACAGATTTACTGCCCGCCTGGAGCTTGGCCCCAAGTGATGGAGCAGCAGGTGAGGGCGGCAGCCTGGAGGCCCCACGCTCCATGCACATGTGGACCTGCAGTGTCCAGGGTCACGGTGGGTCAGGCTGTGTTTACAGTCAAGGTTGTGTGTGTGTGGTGGGGCCTTACTTCTCTCTTAAACTCCATGGCAAGAAACTTCTTATTGTTCTATTAGGAGACATTCCAACATGTCCAAACCAAAAACAAGCATTGATGATTTATAAGTAGCAACTATTATGCCTTGTCAAAGTTCTGTAGCATTCAAAAAAACTGAAAGAGAAAGAGGATCTTAAATGATAAATTTAAAACAAGGGAATTAATGTGTTTGCCTACCTTTTTATAAAAACACTCAGTGCAAACTAATGACAGGTAAGGTGTAGCCCTGATGAGGTCTGGTGACCATTTTCAGTCTCCTTCCTGCAAGTAGCAGTGATTCTGAGATGAAACATGCAGAATTTCAAGCCTACCTAGCTCACAATGAATTAACCTTGAATTTAAAAGCCATGTTGGGTCCTTGTGAGAGATCTTCTGCAGACATTCAGCAGTGCCAGTTAAACTTACAGCAATTGTAAACGTATCCAGTCCAGAGGAAAAGAGACAATTTCAGGAAATAGTCTTGGACTCAGGGCTTTTATATGATGGGAGAGCATTGGGGAAACACTCCGGCCCAAGAGAATTTGGTGCAAATAGCACGGGATGGCATTTCTTCTACAGTGATGCTGGCTTTCTTTAGAAAAGGAATATTTTCAACCCAATGCCTTAGGCCGTAGCTACAATTAAAAACCCATCCTTGGTCTTTAAAATCAGTAGTTGACAAGGGACCAAGGAAGTGAATTTTTTATACAGACTACACCTGGAGGATTATAAAAAACCCTGCCGAGTGCGCTCTGGAGAGATCTGTTATGTAGTCAAATGTACTGACAGCTCTTGAGTTACAAATACAAGATATATTTGTGGGAGTTTCTTTGTCTTAATACCAATTGTTAGACCGTGTGATTCTCTAGAGCGGGCTCAGCTTTCATTCTTTTCTCTTTCTACCGTGTCTTTTGGAGCCTGGACCCTGTCCCCAAGCGCTCAAGTCTGCGTTGAAGGACAGCCCTCAGCACGCACGGCCACGCTTTTATTCTTCTGAGCCGGGGCTCCTGACGCCTTTCTCACTCTGTGGCCCATTTAAAATACTTACGTTTGCTTTGAGGTGCCTGAAAGAGCAGAAGAGTTAACTTTGCTCCCTGATAGGTGGACGTGTTTGTCTTAGGGATGCTTTTTGTCATGAAAATGACATCGAAGTCCCGCCAGGGAGGAGAGCGCAGCTGACCGAGGGGAAACACCGAGTGCCTGCACGGAGCCCTTGCCATGCGTGAGTCGGCAGATAGATGAGGATGGCCTTGAACCTTGATGAGTTAGGAGGAGGAAACTGCGAGACACAGAGGAAAATGACTCCCCAATGCCGCTCGCAGGGAAATTCAGCTGATTTGCCTCTTGTTTTGCATCTGTAGTAAAATGCAAAAACTTCAAATACAGAACATTTTCCCATGACGTTGTAAATGCCTGTGTATGAGTCTGTCTCTTATGGAGATTCAAGGGGTGGTAAACACATCTAAAATATTTACTTAGTGTTCGGGGCCGATTCCTGTAATCGGTTGCCAATGATCACTCATGAAATCAACAAAACAAGTAAGTAAAAAGCCTTTTATAGAATGCTTTGGAAAACCATTGTGTATATGTGTGGTTTTGCATATATACATATTTTATATAGTTGTATGTTTTATTTAATATATTATATAGTCTTTTTTTTTTTTTTTTTTTTGCTCTGGTGTGTAGTAGAAAGTAGTTTGTAAAATAAATTCAGTATCAACCATTCAGAAGCCTTGAGAATTTGTGAGGCTGACGTGAAGTAAGGTCATAGAGACTTGCGTGCCACTCTGTCAGTGGTTTGGAGGCATTTATGGATCTTTATTTGCTCCTATCAATAAACCAACAGACATCAGCAGTACAATTATCCCAGCTCTCCTGTGCATATACATATATATTTTTCCTTTCGTCTTTCTTTCTCCTTCCCCTCATCCCAGTTGTTCCTTCCCTTTCAGCAGTTTCTTTCCCTTTCACAGTATCTATTGTACCTTTTGGGTTTTATTTACTCTTTCAAGTTCTTACACTAGGGAGACAATATGATGGTTGCATATGCGGGTCTTTAGTGAAGCTCTGTATCATTTGTAATTTTTTTTATTATTTTTTATTCTCTTTAATTGTTTGATCCATCTTGCATTCTTACATCTGGCAATCTGAGAAACTTAGTTGAAGACAAGATTATGTAATATAACAACCATTGTTAATTTCCTATCATCTTGTTTTCAAATTCTGCATCATTTTTGTTGTTTCTGTGTTATTTTGTTTTTGACTTTGTTGTTGTTATTTTGTTATACTTTTCTCTTTAAAATAAAAAAAATTACTTGCTCCTATACTTTGAAAAAAGAATGGGAAAAAAATCCAAGCGGTACTCATTGAGGATGACTTCCTTATTCATGAAAGGAGAAAGATTTTAATGTTGTTTTTCCACCTGAAGGTGAGAGGAAGGCCTGAACTCTCCTGCATTTTGGGTATCTTGTAAGCTAACAGTCCACAGTGTCCCGAGCTCACCTGTCCCTCCAATCCTTCACACACATAGGAAGACTCTAGACTTGGGGCATGGTAAGACTATGGAGACACCTTCTCCTTCACAGGCTGCTTGTTATTTAAGAACAGTCAAGCTTGTTGGAGCTTATTTCTTTCAGAACAGAAGATGCGAGGGGGACATATCAAAAGAACATGTCCAGTCTTTCGTGCTATGAGCTCAGAGAGCACAGAGGCTGCTAGTGTTTGTTGTACAGAGTCTATCGTGCAGTTGCCTTAATGCTTAATCTCTTTGTTTTGGGCAATCTTATATATTCCCTACCACATATTTTTCTTATCATATCACATTGGGTTGTTTATCATTGTCAAATGGTTTATTTGAGATTTCATCATAGTTACAAATTTCTTGTTTTACTTGTGTTTATGTTACATGGAGTGTTATATATGGAATTTCAGCATGTATTTTATGCTGGAAGTATGAATTAATTATCCATTTGAAATATTAAATATTCTATTATAAATATGGGAGCATGTTAAGATTTAGAATTCAATATGGGTATTTCTGATCGTTTATTTATTTATTTTTTTCCTTTTTGTACCGGGAATCAAACTCAGGACCTTGCACTTGCCAGATAGGCACTTGTGCCACTGAGCTACATTGCCAGCCCAACTTCTGGTTATTTAAAGGCTTAGCTATTTTACTAAATATCATATGCTACTCAAGTTTTAATCACATTGCCCAGAAGGGAGGGCTATGTGGAATTTGTAAATAGAATTGAGTTCCCTAGGGTTCCTCCCTATGCATAGCTCCCCCACTTCCTCATGGAAGAACCAGTTTTGCAGTGCAGTTAATGTCCACAATTTTATCAGTGGTGAAAATCTATTTTGCAATAAGACATCAAACAACGGTAAAAAGGATTCTTCCCTATATGTATTTAGAAAGCCTTTGATAGAGATATTGAAAGGATTGTTGGGGAAGGCCTACATGAATTTGGGACACATTTACTCCAGGAAGCTCACACATCTGCATTATCATAACAGAACATAGAGAATCACCTTAATTTGTAATCATGCTAGCTGGTGGTGTCAGAAAAATCCCGGTCCAGCTCTCAAAACTGCTGCGTCTATCTTTACTATTAGCACAAATGGTCTATAGATGTTTCTTCGCACTAGTCAGAAAAGTAGGAGCACTAAGCTGGGAGTTGATACCAGGTTCAGAAGAGGCACATGCCCTAACTGCTTGGTCTGACAAGTAGACCTGCCACAGAGCACACTGCTACAGCACTCAGTCTTCATGGAGAAACACAGAAACTGCACAAATGCCTTCCGATTTCCGTCTTGCAAAATAGTATTTTGTGGTAAAATAGAGCAAAGTAAAGCAGTTCTTAATGAAGAAAGGAATCCCAAGGATGGTTTAAAGAGACAAGGGACACAGTGGTGAGGAGGCCACTTTCACAGAACTTCTTTGCCCCAGGTCCATTAGGGGGTGACCTGTGTTATTCCAAGGAGCACATGAAGAGAACAATCACATCAGTGTCACCACAGAAGCTATGGCTGTGAGACAAAGCAAATCTTTAATGTCATCAGATTTTCCACTGAATTCAGGGGCTCCCACGACCACCTGAAAACAGCCTTGCTCACATCTATAGTTCACTACAAGGAAAGAAGAGATAAAAATCAGCCAAGGATGTGATTTGTGGGGCAGAATCCAGCAGGGTTCTAAATAAGGATCTTATTTAGCATCACAGATAGCATTCCCTTCCTGGCAATGGTGTATGATGTCACACTGTGGAAGCTCAGCTGACCCTGTGTCATTGTCATTTATCAGGGCCCAGTCATGTGGTTGACTGTCCAGCCTGCCCGTCTTCCTAAGGCTAACAGATCCCTGTAGTCTTAGGTCTCTAACAGTGGTGGACCTGTTACCACATGGCCTGAAGCCACTCCGCAAGACACAGTGCTAGGTTGTATAGTGTGGCCCACAGCCCCCAGGTAAGTAAAGACATTTCCTGGAGAGCATGTCCCAGGAGACATGGACAAGTTCAGAGGCCAGACCTCACAGTAGGTCACATATAGTGACATGTAATTAGCTTATATGCCTTTCTGATCCATTCCTTTCCCTAACTTCCTGGTAAGGAGAACTTAGCACCCAACGAGTGTCACAAATGTGTGTCAGGTGTTTTTCTGAAATAGTGGTTATGTTTTGATGATAATTTCCAATGTTTCTCAGTAGGGTGTGATGGAAGCGCATAGCACCTTGGATTCAGCTGTTGAGCACTTACTCCAAGATACGTACTCAGCCTGTGTTGTGGGCGCTGTGGCCCAGCACAGGCATTAAATCATGGAGCTTCTCTCTGTCTTCTGTTCATTGCACTAGCTTCCCATTTACGCATCGGTACTTTCTTTTTTTATTTTTTAAATTTTTAAAATTTTATTTTTAAGACAAAAGAACCCAGAATAACACAGAAACAATATAGGAAATACAAAGTTATAGAGAAGATAGTAGGGAACTGGCGATGGATGCTGTATAACATAGTTATCTTCGTATTTGTTATAACAAAATCAATAAAGGATATACAAATTACTGAGGAGACAGCAAGGAACCATCACTGGATGCTGCATTACATAGTGTTGTCTCCGCATTTGTGAACACAAAAACAATAAAGGAAATACCAGATTACAGAGCAAATAGTAGGGGGCCACCTGCATTGGTACTTTCGATACCACCTCTTCTCTCTCTCCACACAATGTGGAAGGTACAAATGGCGATCGGAAAGTAATCATTGGAATATTTTTTCTTTTTTTAGATCATCTCAAGATTGGTAAACAACTTCACTCAAAATTATTCATGCCAGTTTTCTTGAATGGAAAGTTTTGCTTTACTTTGTTCCAGGTATTCATTCAGAGTTTATTGTGCTCCTGTGATGTGCAGGTTCTGCTCTACGTGCACAACACACACACACACTGTATCTTCTCCCTGCAGCGGCGAACTCTGTAACTCTACACATTGCCTCCCTTTATTCCCTGCTCTCCCCTTGCTTGTGTTCTGCTGGTCTCTAGGATGGGATCGATGGGACAGTGCTGAGGAGGCAAACACGGATACAGAAGGAAGCCCCTAAATGACCTGCTGACCTTCTATCCAACCTGTGTTAGCGACTGTCAGGGCTCGCACTGTAATAGAAGAGACAGAGATGAGTAAATAATCATAACCCTCCAGCTTAAAACTAATAGAAGAATGTTCGAAGTGCTGCTCAGTACATTGAAAATGTTGGCTAACATTGTTGGAATGGAGATGCAGAGTCGAGGAGTGGATTTTGCACAGTATTAGGTTTTCCCAGTAGATAACCAGCTTTCAGGAAAGAAAATTTAAAAGATAACTGAAAAAAAGATATATTATGTTGCCCCTTCTTTGTTCTCTCCTTCCCTCCTTCCTTCCTTCCTTCCTTCCTTCCTTCCTTCCTTCCTTCCTTCCTTCCTTCCTTCCTTCCTTCCTTCCTTCCTATTTCCCTCCATTGCTCTGAGTTGATGCTTGTCAGGCACCCTGTCCTGGGTTGCTTTCCTGACTAGAATGAATCCCAAGTTGCTAATAAGAACGAATGTTTTAATCGTGGACTGCTACAGTTTCAGAGAAGAATAAATTAGGTGGCTTCACATTAGCAGAAATTTAAAAAATATAATCATTAATCATGTAGCACCATACACAAGCAATTTACTATAAGCAGAAAAATAACCTCTTTTTTTCATTAAACAGAAATCTATACAGATGTAGCCCGGAGAGGATGAAAGTGTCGGTTTTTACATTTAAGGATTGGTGCTTTATGAGCCTTGATATGTTAACGCTTCCTCTGGGGCCACGCTGATGAGCACACTGCACAGGTGGCCCAGTGGATTTATAGACACAATAACCGAGGGGGAGAAATAAGAGGCCAGCACGTTGGTGGCACATGGGATGCAGCTGGCTTGGCCACTTAACAGCCAACATAAGTTTTATGTGACAGAGCCACTTACTGAAACTCAGGAGACACTTTGTCCTGGGTCCTCGGCCGGCTGCTTTTTTCACTCTTCCTTTCCTGTAGCAGAGTGCAGGGCAGGCTCTGAGAGCTGCTTTGTCAAACTCTGAAATGAGCAAATTAATTCATCATAATTTACAATGTTCTGGGGCTCCTTGAACATCTGTTCAGTGTAGCTTCATGTTGTAACACTCTAAAGCTTGGGTGAGTTAAATGGTTCTGGGGCTTGGGAACTTGAAATATTAAAGTATCTGTGTTTGCAGAAGCCAGAAAAACAGCTTTTGCAAATTAAAGAGGTTATCATATTATCTAAATCACAAACACTGGTTATATGCTTACTGTATTTGTAGGGGTAGTGAGTAAGTTTCGTGGACTGGATTTCCATTAAGACCACTGGGATAGTTACTACCAAACATTCTAAGAAGGAAAAAGAGAAAGGATTTCATATACTCACACATGTACACAAACACATACTTTAAAACTCCCAAGGTACAGAGTTAATTACTGGCTCATACTACTTAAAATTCAAGATGTTTCCCTTCCAGGTTAATCCAGATTAAAGGGCATCGTAGTGCATGACTGCAATCCCAGCACTGGGGAGCCTGAGACAGGAGGATCACTGTGAGTTTGAGATCGACCTGGGCTACATGGTGAGCTCAGGGCCAGTCTGAACTATATAGGGAGACCCTGCATCAAAACAATAGGTGGATCTGAAATGGAGTTCTTTAAAGCAGCACTATTTCAGGAAAGGGATTGAAGAAAAAGCGAAATATGGGAGAAAAAGAAAGAATAAAACATGAAGCAAGTGTAAATGAAAACGAGAAGGAATAGACCAGGAAAAATTTGCATGTTATCCCTTGGTCAGATAATTAACACATTAATTTACTTTTGCTTTTCCTCCATCGTGTCCCCAAGGTTCAAACTTGTTGCCGAACTGATGCCCACAGGAGAAGTACATTTAGAAAGAAAAACAGGCTAAATCCGAGCAGTTTGTATTTTCACGGTGCCTTTTGCAGGAGCTTGAGCACTTAGGGGAAAGAGGCAGGAATGAGGACGGACACTGAGGCTCATGCCCCCATTGGGCGGTGGTGGGAAGTCCTCGGAGGGAAGCACCTTCAAGACATGGCACTGGAAACTGTCCCTCGGCCTCTGGTTTCCAGCCATAGCCCAGATTCTTTGTTACCTGTGGTGCCTGCAGCAGGCTGACAGAGCAGGATGTGACCTTGCACAGGGGCCACTTCCATTCGGATGGAAGTCCAGGGAGCCCTCCGCATGGGCCCCGCAGGAGCGGAAGTTCTAGACTTCTAACTCTGGCACGAAGCAAGGGGCTCTTCCAAGACATAAATGGGGGAGACTTCCTTGGCTTCCAGGGGTAAAAGAATCTGGAATTTCATGTTACTTTCTGCAGCACTTGCTTTGTGGGCTTGGAGTCTTTCTTGAGTACTCCCACTTTCACATTACACATTTCTGTGGCTCCATTTCTAGCAGAGAAAAATATTCACAGATACTTTTATGTACACATGCACAAGTTCAGCTACTTTTAACTCAGCCTTTTCTCACACAGGATTTTTGACAACGTAGGCAATTTGCTTGGCAGTATTATCAATTCATTAGTGATCTTTCTACCAAAAGCACAAAACTATAGCTAAAAAGTATTGTGGATCAACTAATTTGAGACACAAACTAAATTTACATTCATCTATTGTTTAAGACAAAAAGCTTATTAGAAATGAAGTATGCACAAAATGCTGCAAGTGGCATATTTGATATTTTCATGAGCAAATATAATGTAGTATGGTACCTAATGAAGTGGAACTTTGAGGTTAGACACACCTGAAGGTCAGTCCTAGCTTTTTAAAATACCAGCTGCAAAATACTGGGCAAGTTATTTTTCATCTGTCATACTGGATTATTGTGAAGATTGAGCTGTAAAAGTAGACAAAACGCTTGAACAGTACCTGGCATAGAGGTGACGTTTAACATATAATAACACTATAGTAAGTTTGCTTGTTTATAAAGGCTTATGTTTTCAAAAAGTTAGGCCATACATATGCAAAGTAAACAATTATTTTGCTCACAGCAAGTCGCGATACTTGGTTCATTTAAGGTAACTTCCTAGGAATATCCAGAACACAGTTTAGTAGTGTCACTGTGTGTACTCAGAGAAATAAACCTGCATTTATTTGTGGAAGTTTATAATTCAAACCATTTGCTACTTCACTTTGGAATTTTTCAAATCCACAACCAATAAGTGAGATTTCTTTTTACGAGGAAAACACCAGCATGGTATACTTTGATTTGTTTTGTCCAAAAGGAGAATGGAATACACTAAATTATTAACAAGCTTTTTCCAGCTTTCTCTGTTACTCTTGTGTTGTGCTGTGTGTGTGTGTGTGTGTGTGTGTGTGTGTGTGTGTGTGTGTGTTTATATGCATTCTGTGCATGTTCATCTACATCCATGGATCTACAACAACCTGGAATTCTCTTACTCTTGTGTTGTGTGTGTGTGTGTGTGTGTGTGTGTGTGTGTGTGTTTACATGCATTCTGTGCATGTTCATCTACATCCATGGATCTACGACAATGTGGAATTCTTCAATTTAGTAGATTAAAGGATGTTGACATCACCACTTTGGCCCCACAAGCACTACTCCTTGATTAAAGAACTAATTCAGACTAAAAGGAGAACATGACAGGAACCATGAAGCATTTTTAGAGCACATTATGTGGCACATGTTGATAGAAATCATTCTTAACTGGTATTCTATAAGATGTAATTTTCCTGTTCTTCAGAGTTTGTTGTTTATTAATGTAGTCTCAATTAGAAACACCAGGGGTATAGCTCAGTGGCATAAGTGCTTGCCTGGCAAGCCTGAGGTCATGAGTTGATTCTCGGTACAAAAAAAAAAGTCCTGCTTCAATTAGAATAATAATACTTTTACCTCTTTCAGGTGTTTATTGGAAAGAGATATTTCTATGTGGGAATTTTTACAGTTCATAAAAAGGATTGGCTAAGAAGTAACATGTACAGTGAAGTGAGACACACTCACTGTTAATAATTAACTTCACATGACCATATAGTCCACAAAATGCAGGTAGACCATACGATGATTATGATGTTCTTTCCTCACTGAAAATGGATGGACCTTGTGGCCAGATGTGGCCAGCAAAATGTCTCTTAATTCAGGGCTCTGCAGTGGAACATGGAGTTTCACACAGAGTCTAAAGAATTGTTTCTTCTCCTGCCAGTGAGCAAAGTTCAACCTTAAAATTGTCTTTTTTTCTCATCACCTTCTAGATCTAGGCAAATGCTGCACCACAACACTGGCTGTGTGATACGTGCTTCCATGGAATATCTTCTGTTTTATCTTGGAAAGAATATTTCATTGAGCTACACTTGCATTTTCTGTCTAGCAACCCATTGCAGTGATGGTAAGAACTCAGCATATTCTGGGCCATATTTTTACTGAAAATATATTTTTTTTCTTGAAGAAGTCATGGAACAAGAAAAAAGGGAAAATGCATGGTCACAGAGTAAATTCTTTCAGTTACAAACAATTATTTTGTGAAGGTTCATAGGAGACAATTACTTTGTGATAGTTGAATGAGTGACTCCAAAGTCAATATTCAGTTGAGATTTTAGATTTCTCTTCATCTAGGAAAATTAGTGGGAATATCAAATAATAATTCATTGGCCCACCATGCTTTAATAAGAAATTTTGTTGAGCCAATAATAGTTTTTTGTAACTGAATGAGGGTACATACACCTGTTGAATTTCCTATTTGAAGTTTGGACTCACTTTTATGCTTATCAAGGTCAATTTTAGTCATTTGTCATCCAGGGACTAAACTATTTTTCCTTGATTTATGTAATTCAAAATTTTAATTCAAAGAGGATTCATTTATAAATTCAACAAAATAACTGTGAGAAATGCTAGCAGGAGAGAGCTGAGCACATAAGACCATATAGTGAACAATAACAGCCTAGATTTGAGTTCTATTTAAGAAATTTCAGTGATCTCTAACTCTGCTTAATATAAAATGTAAACTTTTAACATAGAATTTAATTTTTAAATAATTATTTAAAATTATTCATCAGCCTTTGAGGGCCTTTACTGTCTCCATATCATCACTTTGTGTGTTATGGATTATTACATGGAAGTGTTGCTTACCGAGGTAATGGTTGGCAGAAGACCTGGCAAGTAGGCTTTATGTTATAATATAGCACGAAACATCACCTGCTCTAGGAAACAAATTGCATATTCTCTGCTCTCTTCTCCAAATCTCACCCTCCCTGAAAGCATAAAATCCTATCTCTTCTCTGGGTCCATTCCTGCTTGCCCACTCTGTCCAATGTTGGCCACAGTTGCAGTGAACATCAAATGTGGCTACCTCTTGGGAGACCTTTAAGTCTTGCTGCAGAGAAAGGAAAAGAAATCACTCTGCCACCCCCAGCTCTGAGTCTGGTGTGCAGCAGGTGACCCCTGGCCTTTTTCTCCACCATCTCCACATAGAGGCCATGATGATGGGTTTGTAATCCAACAATCATCCAAGAACTTGTGTCCTGTCCTGAATGTCAGCTGATCTGGGCCCTTTGCACACCACCCCTTTGTTTCTGAGAAGCTGAATTCTGTATTTAAACTTCAGTCATTCCCGATGAGGAGGAGCATCATTCATCAATTCCCGCTACCCCTGCCAGGTCCAGCATTCTGCTCAGCTGCACACAGACTGCAGTGTTATGAGCCTACCTTACCAAGTGTAGGGTGCAAGACAGTATCAGTGTGAGTAGGAGCCCAGGTCACAGTCTCGCTCTCAGGCACCCAGCTTCGGTTCCTGGTGATACTGTTTGAATCCAACCTACAACATTTCACTTTTACCGGGTCAGATTTACCTCAGTTCCAAATACTTTTTCCTGTCATCTCCCTATTCAAGGAGTTCAGACATTGAGACTAAAGAATGTGAAATTATTGTGCTTCCCTGGAAAGTTTTGCTTGACTATTAAGTTATTTTTAATACAGTTTGTAAAATTCATACCCAGCTCTTAAATGGTGGGATTATGCATTACTAACTCTCTCATTATTGTAACCAAATTTTCAGGAAAGATTCAGGTCCATGAGTTGATAAATTCTAGTATATATACTGAGTCAGAGTATGGATTTTAAAACAAAACCTGACATTGTTTCTGAAAACTGTGATTGTCCTATAGCATAGTGCTTTTTATATAGTATTCAAAAATGTTCTCAATTGATATACATGAATGGTATATGAAATGTGTTAGTTGAAAAACCATTTTATTATGAACAGTTATGATTGTTATTCTCAGTTAAATTTTAAGTGAATTTATCTATTTTTTCCCCCTGAAAATTCTTAGCATTTATGAAGTGTCAGGAAGACCCTTTCCTCTTGGTACCCAGAACAGTCTTTTCAATACAGCACCTGAAGGGGTCAGTCATGCACAGGACATATAGTCCTCCTCATGGCAAGAACTGAACAGTCAACTGTCAGGATAGTGTGGGAAACATTTCCTGTCGCTTCTAAGGGACTGAGCACTTGGATTTTGTTCTGAAATAAAGTTGTTTTTCTAACAAGTGTTTTAAGACTTGAAAACTGAAGAATTTTTTTCCCCTATAGTTTCCGGAAAATTTTTGTTTATTTCTCCGTCATTTTCCTAGAAGCTTGTTTTAAGGGTAAGAAATCTGGAGCATAGAAGCGTTAGGCAGATTGGAGTTTTTCCTAAGGCTTTGAAAACATGAGAAAAGAGCTTCTTTTTGAGACTCTCCCTCTACTTCTTTCATGGAGAGATAATTCTTTTTAGGAGCAGGGCTGGCATGGTTGCAACTGCGTGGCAGACTTTCCCCTAAATTTAATATCAGTTGTTTTTTCTAATCCAAAATACAGCTCAAGGAAGTATCCTCTTGCTTCATGGTTTATTATTGATTTTACTTTAGGCAAGAATGTATGAAAGCAGGCAACTCTTGGGAACGAGCTACAGCTATGATAAAATCTTTTCATAATACTGAGATTATTTTTCCCTATTAAAAGACAAGACCAATTAATTTCACACATAAGGAACCCTCTGGCCACCTTGGGGATCCTGATACTTGTATGATTATTGTATATTTAATTTATTCTGTTTATAAAAATATGTATGTGCCTAAATATTCAAGTGCAGTGACCATGTGATAAAATTTCATATTACATTTGAAATGTTTTATGTCCACCTGTGATAGAAAATGAGGAAGAAATTCCAATTTTCCACTCCTTCTCCGAGGAAGCTGATTTATTTCTAACTTTAGGTTAGGTTGACATTTTAAAGTAGTTTTATAGAGAAAAATATGATCACATTTGTAAGTTCCCGGTGTTTGACACTTTCATTTTTTTTAAGGCAGCAATACTCATTGATTACTTAGAAAGTTTCTTTATGCTTTGTTAATTTGAGCGAGCAGGCGATTTATTAGGTGCTTCCTGTTTTTCACTGCGGTCTGATTCTGAAGGAAATGAGCAGGGTCTGTGGCACAGCAGATGAGCCTGTGTCTGATGAGAGCCATGTGGGCCCTGCTCTCGTTTTTCATAAGTGCTGTCATTTTACAGATGTATGACCTTTTCCTTCTCTCTTTGGAGGAGGAGGGGCTGGGGGAAGATAGTGCACAGGGTTCACTGGAGCAACTCTCGTAGGCAGATACACAAATCATGTCATGTAAACCGGAGCAGCCTCGGGAGTCCTCACATCTCTTTTCGGAAGACAATAACAGATAGGACAGAGAAAGATGGAGTCCGCGGTGATTAGGAAAACAGGAGTGGTTAATGGATAACAGCGACATGGCGCCAAGATGCTCACTCCATGTCATAAAGATATGAAGTCACACAAACTGGGGCCAGGTAAAAGGTCTCTGGATGGATGGGCCAATCGATGCGGATGGAGACTGCTCTGAGGCCCTGTGGTGGAGAGTAACAGGAGGCGTGGAGAACTTGCCGGTAGCAAAGTGAGCTACTCTTCCCTGCTGCAGTCGACCGAGGGGGTGGTGTGGCCACCACAGCCACCGGGAGTCCTCAGCTGTATCGCTCGGCCATTGACTTAAGCTCTAATCAGGGCTTTTGAGTCCCGCTCTTGGCCTGTGTTTTCATTTTGACACCGGTCCCTGCAGATTACATAATCATCGCCTAGTAAATTGGGGATACGTTCCCTGCACTTTTGGAACATGAAACTTTTACTTTACAATCCAAAAACCTGAGTCACTTGGTCTTTGAAACCAGTGGTCGTTCGTATGATCAGCAGCGCGGTCGGCAAGGACAGCTCTCTCAAGCTCTTGTCAAACCCATCGTCCTACACACATTTACTGGACCTAGGGTCAGGAAGTTTAATTAGACAAGGCCACATTTCATAAAAGGTCGAGATGTGTTTCATAGAATAGCTCACATTTCAGATAGAATGAATAAAAATATTCCTAGGTTCTTTTACTAAGTAGAACCAAAATACTATTATGTCCTCTAAATCTGCTCAACTAACATGCAGATTCAGAGACCTACACAAACATATGCACCACTATATCTGGGATGTTTAGTGTTACAAATTACATATTACATAACTGCCAATTTCATTTTATAATAAAATACACTAAATCAGAGTGAAGTTTGCATATACAGAGATATAACTGCATAGCTCCTTCTTACGGAAATAGTCATTCTATTAAGTATTCATTGGGAGTATATAAACATTCTATTATATTTTGTATCATTAAAAGGTGTTCATTATGAAAAGGATCACTTGTTCCTTCACTCTTGAGAAATTCTAGTTTCCTTCTGGCATATAATCCCTTCCCCGCTGTGCTGTGTTATGGATTCAGAACCTCATTTGACTTTGGAGAATGTCTTTATTTGATTCATCTACTTTACTTTGTCCTATAATTAAAATCTCCTGATATGTGAAAGCAACTGATGAAAGCCAAGTGAGTTATCTCATCTGGGGTTTATTTGACTTCATTATTAAAGGGAATTTTCTGATCTGAGCTTCCCAGTAGCTGTCTCCACCTCTCATACGCTATAAACTGCTCTGAGCCTTTCCTTGTCCTACTGTCTCTGAGGCAGGAGTTTAGGTTTACTCTGGGGCAACTACAAAGGAGGAATCTCTTTCACTTAGTTGCTCTTGTGCAAAAAGATGATAACATGCTATCCAGCTGCACAGATTGCATTTAACGATAAATGTTAACAGGGACTCTGATATCAATGAAATCAACTTCATGCATTCATCTTAAGGAACAATCAATTAAAATGCTTTCTAGTGGTGTCCAAGTGGACCATTAAATAACAGTTGCCAAGCAATTCCTATTTTCCAAATCAATTCCATACTTAAATTGAGATATCTGTTAAAAAATATCTAATCTATTACACAGTCCTTTTTTTTTAGAGACCCTACCTCCCAACCTGAATGTTAATTATTGCACAGTCAAGCCTGCAATTAAAGGCTGGATAGATTTGTGTAGTGAGATAACAGAGGAAAACAAGGGTCACAATCTCTTTAGGGGCAGTTGCATCACACTTGATGGCTCTCCCAGGGATGCTGTTTGTTCCTTAGCAAAATGCCCTTGTCAATAGATATGTAAAAATAAAGAGCAATTGAGATGTGCACCTGCCCAATTATTGGAAAGGAAGACATCGCTATGGCAGGCCTGGAAGATTCTCCTCCACCCCGTGTTTCAAGCTCAGCCTTTTCTCTTTCATTAATTTCTCAGGAAAACATCATCGATGGCCATAAAAACCCAATCATTTGTTTACTCAAAGATAAGGGATGGTGTGCAAACTCTCTTAAGACAAACATAGCAATTCTTCTTTGAAACAAGATTTCCACTTCAGACTTAATTTCTCTGGCAGAATAGAACTCCCATTACAGAAATATGCATAAGACCAAAGATAAATGTCTTACATAGTATTCTTTTATTTCTGCAGCAAAACTCAAAGGCTGTAAACATGAAGACAATGTTTAGTTTTAAACATTACTTGAAATCTTTAAACTAATTTATAAAAAATTTGTTTCTTTAATTTTTACTTTCCCTATTTCAGTGATTTTGAAATTGCCTATTTCTTAAAATGTATTTTTCCTTTCTGTACTGTTTCTTTCCTTTTCTATGTTGAACCTTTCTAAAATTTCTTAGTATATGATTGGAGTGCATGAAGTTGACACTCGTCCTAGGAAGTCAGTACGTGCGCTGATCACGCCTTGGTTCTTTTTGTTGCCCTTCCCCCACCCTCCCCGTTTTCATTGTTATAATAATTTGTTGTCATGTTTTAGTTCATGTTTGTGACATAAAATAACCACATTCATTGTGAGTACTCACTCCATGGACATGATGAATCTTAAATCCTTTTATATCTCTTTTCTTTTAAATGACAATCACATTTTTATTAGTGCCTCTTAAGGCCAGGGCATTTGCAACACAATAAATCCTCTGATTCAATTTTTGCTTTGTTTTTGAATTGATCCTCATTTATATAAGGTCTTTTAAGTATCTCCACTGCATATTCTGCGCATGCACAGTTAATGACATCTTTCAGCAGCGCTCTATCCATCTTGGTACAAGGTACGTTCATGAAAATCTAACTAGAAATTAAGTTCTCTCTCCTTTCAATAGAAGTACTGCATTGTAAGTTAAAAGATTAGGCAATATATTTGTTGGCTCTCCACAGAATATATAAAGAAATGCAATGATGCAGTGGTGACGAAGTTTTGAACTGAGTCCCATACTAGGACAGAAAGATGTTTAACAGATTTTTTTGGTAATATGACTGTCATAACTACATAGTCGTGCAGTCTTATGACCTGAAGGAAATATTTTTCCGTGCCATAAAGATAGACTTTGATGACCTAAGAAAAGTAGGGCACAGCCACAAAATCAGATGTTGAGGGTTTAGGATGTGGCAGAGGCTGGTTGGGACTCTTGCTTAATACTGCTTCATGTTTTACTGATTTAACTATGTTGAGATTCTTAGTAACATTTTCCCTTTTATACATTCTTAATAAGTACAAATTATTTTAAAATTTGGTCATGGAATTTAATGAAAGGGTTTTATAGGGATCTCAAAACTTTGAACATTACAACAAACTTGGACTTACCTAAGATTTTAACTTTTTCACTTAGATCTGATGTGTCTATATGTGAAGTTAGATACACTTGAAAACACAGAGTTTTTCTGGTACTTTGGAATCTTCTTGAACCATTTTAGTATGACTCATTTAATGTCTCATTTATAATGAATCTTCAGAAAGGCCTGTACATTCCAGTGTAAAGCTTAAATTGCTACTCACACAGATTTTTGAGTACGAAGAGGCTCAATATTATTGTTGTGACAGACCACATTTCACCTCCTCCCTCTTAAATGCAATGATACAGTTTAATAGGCTACTGAGTTTATCTTCCATCTTATGTAATATCTACTAGGCAGCATTTTGAATTGAAACCATGTAGCAAAGTTTCTGCAATGAGCAGCGATATTTATAACCTTGAATTTTTAGGCTCTTCATTTGGGAAACTGAAAACAAAATACAAAATAGTATGTTTTGTTGAACTGTATTAACATACAATTTAATATTCAAGCAACATGTGCATCAGAAAATAACATCTAGAAAAGAGTCAATTGAAAAATCCTTGTGATTAAACAATTTACTGGGTAACGTTTCAAAGGGACCTCCCACTCCGTCCTTTTTCGGCCTAGGCCTAGTTGTTTTCCTTCCCACCCTCTCAGGCCTAAGGCATCTTATTTGCATTTAATTTGCATTTTGTTCTTAGTGGGACAAAAGAGAAAGCAGGGAGATAAGGGAAGGAAAGAAAAAATAGTTCCAGATATCTAGCAGTGCTTTTGAATATTTTATAATTTATAAACTGAAAACACATTATGCTCTGCTTTTCAAACAGGCTTTGTCATATGCCTCTCCTAAACCTTTTAAGACATTAGGGCTGTGACTGGGATAAAAAATATGCATTCTTTATTTCTCCGTATCTCCATGGTGCTCTGCTGGGAATGGAAGAGTAGAGGAGGTTGGAAGGCTCAAGTGCCTGCTAATCATTTACAGGGGCTAAACTGATTTTTAACTTTTCGCATTTACTGAAAAATTACATGTTGATACTATTAAAATATCAGAAGAGTACCCGCTCACTAAAGAGGGCTTGATTTCTTAACCCTCATCTGGACACAATATTTTGGAAGATGCTACTGAGAGAGAGACTTGTTAAACCTCATTAAATTAAGGTTAATGCATTAATTGTTAACAAGAATATGTTGAAAGTGATTCCTAATAGCTTCTGGAATGTGAAAGAAATGCTGACCTTTAGTCTAGATGTCAATGGAAGCAAAGTCAAAAGCCAGCATTTTGGTATGAAATTTACACACTGCTGATAAGAGGCAGAGAGCATCTCTGTGTCTCCCAGACTGGCATCCAGAGGCAGTGTTTCTAGTTCTGCTCCTATAAGATCAAGACCAGGCATTGGAAGTCCCTGTCTTTAATTTTCTTTGCCAGGATGAGAACTTATGCTGGCAAATTGCTTTTGTGGAGAGAAAAGGAAAACTATCAGCGCAGTGTACTGAGTAATTGCAGTACACGGAACACAAAAGCTTTGGATTTTCTAAGAGACAAATCTTTCTGAACGCTAGATCTGGAAGCAGAGAAAAGAGAAAAGAACAGAGTGTGTCTTTGCTTTGCAGAAGGTGGTCACGTGCCCTGCAGCTTCCAGACCTGTGGCCCAAGAGCCAGGCAGTGCAGGGGCCCTGTAAAACTTCAGCCCTTGAATTTGGTGGTGATAAGGAACACCGCCTGGATTAACAACCCCGTCAAGGGGATCCCTCTGAAGAGCTTATTTGTTTAGAAAAAGAATCTCATTCATCATCAGGGAGTGACAGAAACGGGGCTTTCTGACACAGGATCTGAAGGCTACCTGAATGTATGGGCTCTTTCGGCACCTTTCATGGGAAGGAGAGAGGAAAAGACACCCACGGGCCGGGGGAGAGAGAAAGAGACACTCTTGCTATTCAGTTTCAATGCAGTAGTAAAGGGAAATATATTGAGCCTGTTCAAAATGCCATTTTATGATGCAGATTTCATCCCTTTCATTAAAAACCTCTTTCAAGAAAAATTAATCTTAATAAAACAAGGATGATAAGTATAATTATATTGATAGCTAACATAAGATGCCCAAAAAGAGAAAAAAGGAACTAAAATTTGAAACTAGAATTGGAGATAGCCTTTCAATTACTTTATTATTAGATCTTTTGAAAACACTTATCAACCAATTTCTGTAATCAATCCTGTGAATCTAGTATTATACTGTCAAATAAGATTTCTTTGTAAAAGTTGTGGGATAATTTCAGAATTTCTTGGTAGTCTTGTATTTATAATGCTATCAAAGTAGAAAAAGTTTGAAAGCAAATATTGTCATCCAAGGAGTAAATAACAATAACTAAAAAATTGGATTCCTGAGTATAAATAAGAATAATTACTGGCTAGATAGGTGAATTTATGTGCAATATTTGATCAATTATAGTTGACAATCACAGTTCTGCGATGTTGAGTATATTGTATATGTACATATAATACATATATAATGATGAATAAGATATTTCAGTTTTACTTAAAACAGAAATGATATATATTTCAATTACTAGTGTATATTTTTATAAGTAGGTAAGTCACAAATACTTTATGGTGATAGTTCATACAGCGTAAGCAAGCCTGCATATATATAGGTAGATATAAACAAGTCAAAGCTTATCTGTACTTTTTAGTATAACTATAATTTATTAAGAATCATTCTTTGCTATTAGTTATTTTTTCTAGAAAAAAAATTCCTGCCAGCAGCGGTTTTAGTTTATATGTGATGGAAGTGACTTTCAGCATGGTCGAATCACCTGTGCAGAGCCACACAGCTTGGATGTGCTCAAAGTGGACTCTGAAGACAGGTAAGCTGGGCCCAAGGCCTTTCCCTTTTCCTCCGGGCCATGATCCTTGCTTTCCCTTGACATAGTCTTCTGTATCTGTCGGGCCCAAGGCCTTTCCCTTTTCCTCCGGGCCATGATCCTTGCTTTCCCTTGACATAGTCTTCTGTATCTGTCTGCAAACATCACTCCTACGCCTAACAAAGCTGTGTGCAGTGTCTTTCTCAAAGGGTCTTGCAGACATGTGAATGGTTGTGAAGGGCAAAACCGATACCAGATACAACATCTGGTACCTGCTGCCATCTAAGAATCAAAACAATGTAAGTGACAGGTTGGAAAAGAGTAGGCCGGTACCAGAAAATGAAATACTGTGTTGCAGAAAGATTCTGATACGATCTCACTGCACTCTGTGGGCTTCTTCCTATCACCCTTGAGATCCTCCAGGTTGCTGCTCCAGTCAGGCCTCATTTCCCGTAAGTTTCCTCTGCGCTGTCTGATTTGTGAAGCTTTTGATGACTGAGGCTAAAGATGAGTTATCCTCCTAATCTGGTTAGTGTGGAGGTAAGCTAGTTGATATTCAGAGAAATAGAATCATTTCAAAAAGAGCAAAATAAATAATAGTGACAACTGAAACCATCTTCCCAAATACTCAGCTTGATGATGAGGGCTGAGTTACCTCCTTCTCCACTCCTTCCCATCAAGAACTTTACTCTCCACTTTGATAGGACCACTTCAGGCCTCAGCCCCAGGCAAGTGACTTGGGTTTTCAAGGCACGATCTTCCCTAAAGACCTGCTCAATCTTTGAAGAAATGAATTCAGTGCCAGTTAAGGATGAACAAATATATTTAATCTCTGCTCAGTTCTAATCAAGGGCATGAACAGAAGGACTCAGCATAAAGCAATCTTCCAGTCCTCAAAAACTTGAAGTCACTTATTTCCCATGTGTAGCCACTGTTGGGGTTGTACTCTCTTGCTACCATGGTAAGCGATAACCTCAGCTCTGTCTCATCAACAGATAGTGTTAGTAATATTAGGGGAATTGGTATTTGATAATAATGTGGGCTAATATTTACATAGCACAGTAGGTACACGAGTCAGGTACTCTAGATGCATTTGTGCAACACACACACACACACACAGTTTAATCCTTAATACGACCTCATGTAGTAGGCATTGATATTATTCCCATATCTCATATGAGGGAGCTGAGGCCCAAAGAAGTCCTGAGAGGCTGACCACACCGAGTAGTTCTGAATGGCCTCTTTTGGAGCACACTGCCACCAAGAAGTATGTCTTCAAGAGGCTTCTGCAGGAGTGACTGAGAAAGAGAGGTTATTGAAACAGAGAGAATTAAGAGAGATCACTGATACTGGGTAAGTGCCAGCATTATAGGACCTGATGGACAGGCCTTGCCCCTAAGTCAGCGAGACTGCAGGAATGAGGGTAGTTGAAGGGGGAATACTGCTGTGATCAGGGTCAGAATGGCATTTGATTAGCATGGACAACAGTCCTCCATGATGGTTTCATGCACTGATTTTATCCTCTGGGCAGCCCCAGCCTCTGTGCTGGGCTTCAGCTCCAAGAGCTTGCCCAAGAGCAAAAGCCAGAAGGGAAGGAGCTGCAGATACACAGCACAGCATCTCAGTCTGACTCCGGGGTGGCAATCACACTCAACACTGCAGCAATAAATCATCCCCACAGTTCATTAGCAAGAAGGGCAGCTTGGTGCTCTGCAGTTCTCTGCTCATGGACTTCTGGGGGAAGGGTTGGTTCCATCCCCTGTGCCACCACTTCTGGGACCAGTGCCCTGGGCCCTGTGCTCTGAAACCAACAAGTTCCTCAGTTTAGACAGGCAGAACTTGGTGGCAGGGGACACCTGTGTCTCCTGGTCCCCTTTCCCTCTCCATTTCTGTCTTTCTTTTGCAAATTCTCTCTGAGCAGATTTTTTTCTATGCTTTGTGTTTTGGGGGTTGCTGACTCAATTCTGCTGGAGGTTCCCTTGGTGGTGACTGGGCTGATGTGTGCTTTGTGACCTTACCACATGGGTGTGAACCCCTGCTGAGTAAGTGTTTGGTAAAATGTTGCCCGAGAATTATGCTCTGGGGACCACTGAGCTACCTGGAGACTAGGAGCAAGGATCCCCAATTCTCTGTAGGACATAGTGGAAAAAGAAGATGCAGGATTAAATGTGACACATTTAAATAGGTCTTAAATCCTTTACCTTACATGGCTCCCAAGTAAGCTACACAATAGGATTCTTTTTTTTTTCTTTTCTAGGAAAGAAGCATATATGCACGCACACACAAATACATGCAGTATGCATATAGGTAGGTGTACTGAATTTCAATGTGCAGTCTTATATTTCTGTTTGTGTTCTGGAGCTCATAGCCCAAATCTTTGCCCTTTCATGCTTACTTTTCACACTTTGTCTTTGGCAAAGTGAAATAGTACTTCTTGTAAAAAATATTAGGATCCAGGTGTGGAAACCCATGCCTGTAATTCCAGTATTCTTGGAGGCTGAGGCAGGAGGATCACAAGCATGATGGTGGCCCAGGTAATATAATGAGACTCTGTTTCAAAATAAAAAATAAAGACAGGGATGGGTATGAAACTCAGTGTGAAGGCCCTGGGTTCAGCTTAAAGCTGCAGTTTCAGGAGGCTGAACAAAGAATGCTGGCATTTAGACAATGTGCCTGGCAGAGCAACCTTGACAGCTATGCAAACTAGAAATCATCTGAATTTCTGCTGTGCTTTCCAGGTACGTGCCCTTCTTTGATATGGTTTTGGTATGATTACCTACTCAATAACTTGCTCACTTGTGGTGCTAATCAACACTCAGAAGCCGCTTGGCCAGAGTTCATATTCTGGGGTGCTACTGGCTCCTTGGAGAAGGGACCCAGGACAGAGCTTCAGTGGCCCCCAGCAACCCCAGCACTTAACCTTGAGGAATGGCAGGGTCCCAGCCATAACTGTGTGGAAAGCCCTAGCTCTTTCCTCTCCCTCCTGGCTTTCCCCTTCAAAGAGAAACTGAATAAACTGAAGTTGACTACTGCAGTCACTTAACAACACTGAGGGTTTCCACCAAGATCTCATGCAAACCTGAGGTCAGTAAGGCATAGAGGGAGTGAGATGAGTCAATACAAAGACTTTAAAAATGAACAGGCTCTACCCAAGCTGCATTTTGTTTCTTTTGTCTAAGAAATAAGGTAAAGTGTCATCTTCCAGTGATGACGTGAGGCTCCTGGAGTGATAGGCTGCGATAGGAGTGTATTTATAAAATGGGTCATAAAAACCGAATTTCCTATTAACATTTCTTTTTCCTTTTCTTTTGAAAACAATTACAGATGGCACATTGTACAGTGTTTTAAAATCTGCTTAAGGCCAGATATTTTTATTTCTCATTTATTCATGTATTGTTGAATTAACGCACACTTCCAAAATGTTTGTGTTTTGTCATGGAAGGATCTGTGTCCTTTTAGGAATGTTTTCCTCACCCTCACGATAGCACAGAACATTAGTGCCCCAAAAAAGAAGTTCTCAAATTTAAAAATGCAAGTCTCTTGCAACCCTCCCACTGTCCTGACCTAACTGATCTAGGATAGAGCCAGGAGTCTATATTTTCATGAGGTCTACCAGGCAATTTTGGTGCACATACTCTATAGAAAGTTTACCTTTTGATTTATAAAGCTCTTATCCAAAACTTTGAGAAAAAGAAAAAAAAGACAAGCCAGAGAAGCACAGTGCTTGGTTTGGCACTGTGGTGGCATCAGGCAGATGAGAGGGTCCCTGAGGGGCTGGCGGGCTGCACCAGCGCAGAGCTAGGCCTGGCACCAGTGGGCCCTGCAGGGAGAGGGCGACCGGACCTCTGCTGAGTGATTCTGCAGGGAAGGAGTGGCTGCAGCGGAGACCACATGGTTTAACTTACAATGAACCTGCCGGTTTTGAAAACTGCACGCTGGATTTCCTCACGAACATACATCAATCTCGGAGCACAGGAGGCCTTGCTATTGGTATGCAATCTTTGGGGAGTTTTTTTCTCGTACAGTACAAAAACATAGAAAATATACATCAGAGTTGAGAATTTAAAAATGCAGAGAAATAAAAAAAAGTCTGCAATAATTTAATAAAAAGCACGTGGGCAAATGTGAGCTCCAGTCACTTTCTATTTATATTATGAAGCCTTTGAATTTGCTTCTAGGAGAAGCACAATGTCCCTTGGCATTTTCCCCGCTCTCTGCATTTTTAATGGGCATTCTGTGGTTTTCGAATGAAGTGGTAGCGCTTACTGTCAGACCTGTGCAAGCAGTAGCATGCAGCGACAGTGACACACAGGCCAGAGAGAAACTGGACAGCCCCTTGGCACGAGTCCTAAGCGCTTGTCTTTTCCGGTACACAATTACACAGGAAAAAAAGAGAAAGAAATGTGAACGTACAGAAATAGAAATGTATTGTTTTATTTTTCTTTTGGAATTAACAGAATACAAAAAAAATCTCTGTTTTGTCTTGTAGGAAGTTTAGTGAGTTTTTCGGATTAAATGGCTTTCCTCTTCTGTAAAGGGTCTGATGGAAACCCTTGTACCAAGGCTTAAAGTCTTAGGTCTGTTAGAAGTTTCCATCCGTCAGTCTGTATGTCAGTGGACAAACTTGGCTGCTGATATAACCTATTCATTGCTCTCTGGAAAAATACATCCAGCTACACAAGCAGTTTTTAATGATGAAAGAAGGCTGGGGAAATGAAGGCTCATCTGATGATAAAGCGTATTTTCTAACTGGTGATATTTTGGAGCAACATTTTACCACAATGCTTTTGTAAGTATTTTTAAGTGCTGCATTTGATGAGGTGGTGAAAGAGAAAAGACACAAGTTTTTTTTGCAAGTCTATCTTCAGTTACTTCAATGAACTGGAAAGTACCTCTCCTTTTCATGGTTTAAACAGTGTGTGCTCTATGCAGACTTCACTTGAAATAATATTTTACACACTCAGCACCTGGAAGTACCCTTCGTTTTACCCTCCAACACACACACACACACACACACACACACACACACACACGCGCACACACACACACACACATATTCTCTTTTATCTTAATTTGATGTGCATTTAAAAAAAGTCTCCATGCAATGATAGCACGTATTAAGTGTAGAAGGAAGTGCATGTTCAGTCAGTCAGCAATTATTTGGCACCTATTGCATGCTAAATTGTGTGCTATAATCAGTGAAATGTTAATAAGATGGCATAAAAGTAGGAGAATGCAGATAATGTATATCTGGCCTCAGCCATGGCCCTCGGGAAGTTTGGGTGGGAGAGAGTGAAAAAGTTCAGTGGTGATTATAACGAATTTGTGTTGAAGGCACAGAAGGGATATACTCTTTGCTGGCCAGTGAATTCCTCACAGGCTTCTCTTATAGTTCATGTCCTGGAGTTTGCTAAAGGCATTTGCTAAGGATTTAACTCTATGTTGAAATTACTGGGTTACTTTTCAGTCCAGTTATGCTGGCAAACTTTCCATGAAGTGTTTTAAATCAACATGACCATATTCTCTTCCAATAATGGTGGTCCCCAAAAGACTGGTCAGCTTTTCATCTAGTATCTCACTTTTACTGTTGGTGCTGAAGTTGTGGCACATTGTTCCATTGTTTCCAAGATCCAAATATAATTATAGAAAATGAATTGATGATCATGTACTGAAGGTGAATTGTGACATTTTTGCTCCAGTTTGAATAACTGGGTACCAGAACTCACTTATCTACATGTACATGGCCAGGCAGATGCACGGCAACATTATTCATGCTTCTAACTACTATAAATTTTTGACTTGAAAGTACTTTGTAATAAAGTTACATCATTTTTCATGCCTTTTATACATGAGAAAATGGTAACAATAGGAAAAACATCCCCAAAACACAGCTTTCCCAAGGGAAAAGTGTTAACTGGAAGAAATCCTATCCTTTTCAACAAATATAAAACAGAAATATGATTGCTCTTCACATGTGTAAAGTTTTCTTAGGCCAAACCCTGTGAATAAATCAATTGCTGTAAGTTCTAGGCCAGAATTTTAGGAAGGTTATCAACTCTGATGGGGCTCTTGGATTTATAAAAATGGCCAGCACTTCGTTCATATGTGCATCTGGCTCAAGCTTGGCTCCAGTATATTAGCGTGTTTTTCTTGTACAACCTGGTATTAATTTCCTGCTGCTACCTTCTGTCTCAGTGTAGATGATTGTTGGAGTTGGGATATTATATCTGCTTTCTGCCTTCCCGCCTCACAAACCTCCAACTCAGATGTCTAAAAACTTCTTTATTTGAGTACAGAAAGCTTGTTAACTTTTTTCCCTAAGAGGAGTTATGGTAAAAATTAAAAAAAAATGAGGACAAAAAGAAAACAAAGTAAATGTACTTAGGCTTATCAAAAGTTTTTCATGTTGGCTAACTATAAAAATTACTTTAACAAAGTTAAAACTTAAAAGCAAATACTATTAACCCAGGTTCTGGGTAATAGAATAACTCATTACCTATCATAGTAGGAGAGAGATAGTTCCTCTTTGAGGTTTTAAACAATGCCTTGGAAACAAACCTTTCCATAGATTCCAATCTGTCCAGTCATCTGACAAGACCTGATGGTCCGATGGGTCAGAGGTGCATATCATCCCATTATGTTTGTAGTCCAAGAAAACAAGCCAATAAAAGTTAGCTGGGTTAATTTTTTGTAGCTGATACTATTAGTACAATGCAGAGTTTATCATTTGGGAGGAGGGCAAAATCATAGCAGATAGAAAACAAACATTATACTCACATAGCACAGACATGCACAAAACCAAACAACTCATCCGTCAGTCACAGAAGAGAATAGTCATGAAACCACCTAAGTAAGGAGGAATTTGCTTTGTATAAAGGTTGAGCAATCCCATTTATAGTAGTATATTTTTGTTAACTTTCTTTAAACTTTCAGCCTAAAGTTCCTTCAATATTTTTTATTTTGATCATAATATTTAAGTTAAAAATTGTTTTTGGGCAGAATTAACTGTTGAAAGCTTAATGTGCCTCTGGTTTAGGCTAAACTATAAAATATGTAAAAGTCATCAGATTTTTACCAACATCAAAACTGAATGTCATATAACTGAAGAGATTATTCTGAAGGTTTCCTTCTCACACTAACAGATATTTTACAGATGAAACCAGGACATCATCTGTTTGTTATTTACCACAAAGTTGGCTTTTTCTTAAAGTGTCTGAGAGATTATGCAGAATATTAAAAAGGAGAAAAAAACTTTAAAATATGACTACATGAACAATTATAAAAAATGCATTTTTGTGCTTTGAATGTAGGAAAAACATCTTGATTTTGAAATGTATCACTCTTTTTTCTCAATTAAAAATTGCTATCATAGTCCCAAGTAGAAGCAACAAGTGTTCTGATTTGTTTTACTACCTAAGTGCCATTGACATAACATTAATAATCACAGCCTTTCAGCAGTGAAATGTATTTTTCTCCAGAATATCAAATTTTGCCTAGGAATTAGGTTCTAGACTCATGTCTGACTACACTCATACCCTTGGTGTGTACAGGGACCATTTTTATCCTTAAATTCCTTATTTTTCAATAGAAGACTAATAACATATTTATTGGCTACTTATTCTGTGCCAAACGGTAGACTGACTTCTTACTGGCTCTTCTTCATCATGATCATCACCATCATAAGGTATCAGTATATTAGTATCCGCTTTTAGGTGAGAAATGTGGGACAACGAAAGCAAAGCAATTTGTTCAGTAATCACATAGTACAAAGTGAGGATCTGAACCAGGGAAATGTTGCTTCCATATTACTTCTTCAGCCTTTGTGTGTGTGTGGGCATACTGGGGAGTGGGAGAATGAATGAGTCTAGGAACTCTGTACTGGGCTACATCCCCAGTCAGGTTTTTATTTATTTTGAGACAGGTTATTGCTAAACTGTCAGGCTGAGCTCGAATTCACGATCCTCCTGCCTAAGTTTCTCAGAGTGCTGAGATTGGAAGTGTGTCACCATGCCTACCTCTCAGTACTTCTTCATAACTAAGCTACTCTGTCTTAACATTTTATTAAGGGTGAGTAAAGGTAAAGTAGACATTCCTATACATAATAGATGCTTCATATTAATGTATGGGTTCAGAAATATCCATCAGATTTCATAATATTTTTTAGCCTTTAGACTTACATTAAAATAATTACATATGGTATAAATTTACAAATTTATGAATATTTAGTGTATCATTCAGTAGTATTAAGTATATTCACATTGTTAGATAACGATCACCTCTAGTTGAACTTTTTCATTACCCCATACAGAAACAATGTAGCCCTTAAGCAACCATTTCTCAACTTCTTAGCTTCTACTTCATAACTTGTGTTCTACTTCCTGTCTCTATGAATTTGCAGAGGTACCTACCTCATTTAAATGAGGTCATACAGTATTTACTTTTCTGTGCCTACCTTATGCCACTTAGCATACTTCTCAGGTTTGTCCACCCCTTAGCAATGTGTCAAAATGTCATTCTTTTGGAGGCTAAATACTACTCCATGGTATGCACCCACCCTATTTTGTTTATCCATTCATCTGTTGATGGGCACTTGAGTTGTCTCCACTTTAGAACATACTGAGGGCTGGTGCTTCAAAGACTGGTGGAAAGGTTTCTCAGTCCATGTTTTCAATTGCTTTTAGATCATCCTTACAATTGCTTGGTCAAGTGAAAGTGTTGTGTGTACTTAACTTTCTCAGGAACTGTCCAACGGTCACGGTAGCTTCATTATTTTACATTTGTACAAGTGATGTGTCAGGGTTCTAATTTCTCCATCTCCTCACTCATACTTGGTATTTCCTCCTGCGCTCTCTCCTTTCCTTTCAAACAATCATCCGAATGGGCCTGGCATGGCATCTTGCCAGGGTTTGATTTAAAATTCCTAATGATCAGATCCTGCCTGTGAAGAGCGTGTTTACAACAAACTTGCCATGGGCCATGCTGATATTCATGTCTTACAGCCTCCCAAGTCATTGCAAATCATATTTTAACTCTTGAACCTTTCATGAGTGCAGGCAATTATATGTATGGAAGGAAACAAACTGTGACATAAAATATGGTTTATTAATAGTGATTGAATTGAAAATTCACAACCTCCTTTGCAAGCAAGAAGACCTTGGGTAAGCTTTCCTGACTTGGGAAGCATTGCCTGGGCTTGGCTATGAAAGGTTTCATGTGAGCTCCACACCCGTATGTGTTCACTGCTGGATTATAGTAGGAGCTTGGTAAGTATTTCCTCAGTGAATGAATAGTGCTTGCAATGTTACATTTAGAAAACCCATTCACACTATCAGATAATCAGGCATGAACCCTTATGTTTGAGTAGATTTAAACAGATTGCTATATTAATTATGATTTGAAAACTATGATATAAACGTAATATGTGTATATATAATTACATCACCAAAATATATATCAGACAAATATTCAGCTCAGAGATACTTGGCATTTACAATATAATATTACATTTCAAAACTGCCACAGAAACAAATTCTGAGTACTTGAAATAAAAAACTATGTCTTCAGTTCATACCGCTTGGATTTTAAAACGATATTCCTTATGTAGGAATTTGTTTTCTAGTGACCCAGGCAGTAGGATTTGCTAGAAAAGGTTTTGGAACATATTTAACTGAACAGATTTCAGCATTACTATCTTGGTATGCCTTATCATTTTAAAAATCTGAATTGTTTAAATAGCTGCACATATAACACACGGAGACAAGCTAGATCCCCATCTTTCCCATTGATTTTTCCAGTATTTTGAGCAATTCCTTTGTGCTTGTGTCTCTGACTTTTTTTTTTTTTTTTGGCAAATGATGCTTCTTCAAAGCCAATCACTGCGTTAAAAAAAGTCTCTGTATTGAACCATGTAAGTGATATAAACTGACTGATGTACTTCACGTAATTTAAATTCCTGAGCCTGTTTGTTGAAGCAGGATAAGTTAAAAACAAAGCTGTACAGGATTTGCCTTTTGACAGGTAAAACAACTAGTTGTAAGGAGGTTGTTCTACACAGTCTTAGGAAAATCATCTTTCATGCTTTAAAAAAACTCCTAGGTTTCTTCTAGAATTACGAACAGAATAACCTTTTATCTCAAAGTGGGTGTACTCTTAGTAGCACCTTTTTGAGAAGGGCTTATTTCTTGTAACTGATAATGTCTCTTGGAAGATTTTCATACTCACCGCCTGAGGACTTTTATTTTGTTTACGTTTTATTGGAAAAGTACTCCTCTCGTCATGTTCTTTCCGTCTCTCTAGGTGGCAGCATTTGCCTTGTGGACCACCTCTCCTCTGTCCTCGGGCCACCTTCTGTATAAAGGTGCTGTTAGAGGTCAGTAAAACCGCTGGCTGATGACTACCAGGCTGGCTGACAAATGAGGGATGGCGTGGCTGTGGGTAAAGGAGGAGGCTATTGCTACCAGAATCCTATTGGTCTCTCCTCAGCCAAAATACTACACCCAGATCAACCATATGAACTTGTGGATGGGGCAGCATGCCAAAAGAAAAGAGTAATGAAAAACCTGAAGGCTCTCCTCCTCCCTGCAATGCTCTCCTCTCCTCCTCCCTGCAGCCCCTTCTCCAGTGTGCTCCTATGTAGTGGGGGCTGGTGTTCTTCTACCTTAGAATAATATCACCAAGCTTTTACCCACCTGGCTGAAACCCAAATACTCAAGCAATGTAAATTTAAAAGTCTTAGTTTTCTTTAGTCTGTGAACACGTGTTTTCATTTGTTACTTACATAGAAGTAGAAATAGAAGCTTCAAAGTTTCCAAAGTTTGCCGTCTCTGAGGTAGACTGGCAGGAAGTGTGGGAATTAGGAGCGGATGGAGCCTCCCACTCTGAGCCCCAGTGGCTGTGGCACCTCCCCTGTGCCCCTGCACTGGCCCCTACAGTGGAGCTCGGACTCTACTGTAACTGCCTTGAAATTCTTAATAGCTGTTGAATAAGAAGCCCTATGTTTCATTATGCACTGACATTATGAAACAGGTAGTCATTCTTGCTACATATCTTTCCACTTCAAGATAATCACAGAAAGCACAACATCATGGCTCAGGACGCAGCTCAGCATGTCTCAGTGGTAGAACACTTGCCACGTATGTGCAAGCCCCTGGGTTCAATCTTTAGCATGGGAAAAGTAGTAACTACAGATAATTTCTACATAGTCAATGAGATACAAAGTAGATCCAATGTTGTATGGCAGCTAAGACTTTTAGGTCTAATAAAAACTACTCCCTTAGGTTTCTTGAATATTTAAAATCATAATTTTCCAAAAGCACTGACAAATTTTCCAAATTCATGTCCACTGAGAAAAAGAAATTGATGGGATGGAAATTGAGTTCCATTTTATTAAAAAAACAGTGTATATATTTGAACATCTGTGCTCCAGGGGCTGCAATTGGAACCCCAAAATCCAGTAGCACATATAAGAGAAGAAGACTGAACTACATCACTTCCTTTATGTATTTTGGGTGAAGTATCTTATAGGCTGTTAGTATGGTTGGAGAAACACAAGATAGGGTGCTAGTACAGAAATGCAATATTCAAGCAATTTTTAACAGAGAGGGAGAGACAGAGAGACAGAGAGACAGACAGTAAGAGACAGAGAGAGAGAGGCACACACAGAAAGAGACAGACAAATTAGAATATTGAGATACTTTTTCTACAAGCATTTTAAAAAAGGACCAATGTGTTGCTGCTCTGGAAAACAATCCTGTACTTGTTTCCAATTTAAAGCAAGGGTGTAAGACAGAATGTACACTGACATACTACAGTCTGAAATAGTTGTTTAAACCTTTAAAAGAGTTAAGGTTAGAGTTGCCAATTTAATTTTATGGCTGCATAAATTCAGTTTACTTCACTGATACCTAATTAAACATATCTTTTAATAGTGATTGACTTTTTGCATTTTGAATAAGCTGGCAAGCAACCCAATAAACTCCATCAATCAAGGGAGGATTCATACAATGTCCGACTTCCTGTTTACCCCATTGGCATCTTCCTTGGTATGAGGGTGCAAGTCTGAATGGTTTCAGCAAGTCATGTGATCTCTAGAGGAGCTTGATGGTACAAGAATATACTTTTATCTATTTAAAAAATATATTTAAACATATCAGGAGAAAAGAAAGAATGGGACAGAGGAAGGATGGAAGAAAGGGAGGAAGGAAGAAGGAAGGGGGAAGACAGGACAGAAGGAAGGAAGAAAGAAGGAGGGAAAAATAGGAAGAAAGGGAAAAAGGAAGGAGGGGAGAAGAAAAGACCAGGGAGGAAAAGAAAGGAAGGAAAAGGAAAAGGAAGTTTCTGCGTACACTTGGGCTCTGGAATGAGTAGGCTGTAAATAGTTTTAGGTTGGAGGACTAGAGGAAGGAGCCCTGGATTTTATTTCTGAGAACTGCATATGGCTTCTTCTAAACTTGTGGATTGTGTGGTTGAAAACGAATATGCTAGAGGGATGTTCTGTCCTCACAAACTTCGGTTATTATGGAAGAAATAAGATGCACTCCATCTTTCTCTGGTCTTTAAGGAAAATCATAATCCTCTGGGTCAGGAATAAGGGTACAGTATTCTCATTTTATATTGCTGGTGTTTTTGGTTCTGGTTTTAAACATGAACACTTTCACTCAGCAAGTTGACACTCCAAACTTACACTTCCGTACAGGAGCAGGAGCAGGGTCTCCTCATCAATGGTAAGTCATGACTTAATGAGGGGAAAGTGTTGTTTCGGGGCTTTCACATACTCTCAGCATGTGAGGTGACTATAAAATTAGGAGGTTGTAAAGAAAATGCCAAAAGGAAAAAAATAGTATTTTGTACCAAATAAATGAGAAAAGGATACTTTACTGAGACTCCCCATGGTTTGAATAGAGGTAAGAGAGTGGTATGAGTCATGTCAGAGTGGGAATAACTCAAGGAGATAAACACAGAAGTTATCTAAACAAACAAGTTATAATTCTATTCCATGATGACATTTATAGGAATAGTCATTTTTTCCCAAGCCGATAGAATATCAAGCAATGCATAAACATTGAAATAAATTGCATTTTCTAGACATATGTGGCAAGGAAAGGCATCACAGTGTAATCAGGCACATGTGCCTCACACATAGTTTCTCTCTGAGCTATGAGTCTGTCTTTTTTTTTTCTCAGCTGGGAAGATACATCTGTTTCTTCTCCCTCATTTGATATGATCTAGTAAAATACAAACTTTGGAGACACTTGCCTGGAACATCAGTGATTCCTTGATTTCTCAGCACATAAATCGAGCTGCAGTCTCGCTGGACAGATACAAGTTATGAGGTAACCTGGCCCACGGCATCATCTGCTCTCTGTTCTCTCCACAGGAGACAATCCATGAGCTGCCACCACAGTGCTGTCAAGCTCCTGGTGATTGTTTTCCCAGTCCCTCAGGATGGAGAAACACACTCTGTTGAGGGAGAGACAGACATGCTCTGGGGGTTTGCAGTGTTGCCGCCTCTCCACCCTGGGGACACTGAATCCCAAACTGTTGTTGACTTCAAATGAAGCTATGGTAAATACTCAGCTGGATCAAACGAGCCCAGAGATCTTTTGCTAAATTCCCACTCCTGACACTTTGGTGGACTCCGCCATGCTCCTACGCATATGCTTTTTCTATACTTACCATTGTCATTTTTGAGAGAGTCATGATCCTTTTTTATTAGCACATGCACTGTTATATTTTTGAAATTCTTTTTGTAGTTTCAGAATTTTTATCAGCTTTGCCACCAGGGCTCAAGCACCAGTTATCTGAAGGTATGAATTCTCCCATCATAAAATGTTGGCTTTTGGTCGGGGCATTTGGTGTGAAAATGTTCTTGCTTGGCTGAGCTGCAGAAGGAATGAATAGACAGGGGTAAGCTGTATACACAACGCCCATAACCCTAGCACAGGGTAGACTGATGCAGGAGGATCACCTGTTCCAGCCCAGCCTCGGTAACTCAGTGTGAAGCTGTCTCAAAATAAAAAAATGAAAAAAACACACCAAAGTGGAGTGTAGCTCAGTGAGAAGGCCTTGAGTTCAACGTCTAGCACTGCAAATTAAAACAAGCAAAAACAAAACCTCTATAACAGCAATAGCAACAACAACAAAAACCAAAACTCCCAAACAAAACCTCATATATATAATGCAAAATAAAATAAACAAGAAACAAAACCTCTACAACAAAAACAAAACCAAAATTCGCCAACAAAACCTCACATGTATAAAGGGAGGGGTTGCCTATTCACATTTAATTCATACTTGGGACTTCTGCAGGACCAGCTTTGTGTGTAGGACTCATATGCAGTTGCTGATAACTTGGTACTTGGTGGGGCCTCCAGTTTGTTTGATCCCTGCTGCTCCCTTCAACTTCTTAATAATGCTCAGTAATTTTTGGAGGAGTTTAGGATTTTCAGATACTTCTGGGTCCGCATACTGTGTTGCTGGTCATTTCCAGCAGGGATTTCTATCTGATTCCAGATCTCCTGTGCACTGTTACTGGTTAGGAGGGCAAGTTTTTATTGCCCAGAAGAACAGACTAGGAAATAATCAATTCATGGTTTGGAAAGAGCCTAGACCTTTCAAAAACTGTTCTAGTCTATAATGATTGTGCAAGATTGCTTATGAAGAATAATCACATACTTTTCCACTGCTGTCTATTGTAAAATGAAGGTCTGTGCCTATGGGCCAGTTTGTCAGGGGACAGAGTTGACCTATTTTGGTGACACCAGTTTAAATTAAAGGCATTGCCTCATTCTTCACCACTGTCTAGATGAGGCAGAAGCAATCCTTGCCTGTGTCAGAGCTGGACCAGGAGGGGCTGACACAAAGCTTATGTGGAAGCATAGCTCCTTGCTCATTTTCTAGCACTGTTGATGTTTGAGGTGTCTCTCGTGGTCTCTTGGGCTGGTGGAGAAGCTGGGGTTGCACCAGCCAGGAGGTTTTCCATGCAGTTGGTCTGCAGCTGTCACTTGCTCTCTGATAAATGTGGTAGAGTTGTGTGTTACACTGTGACATTTGCATCAATGACAAACCACATAAACAATGAAGATCCCACAAGATATAATGGAAATGAAAAATTCCTACACATAGTCATGTCATGACTCCTGTAGCATTGCAGTACAATGTCACTCACATGTTCACGCACATGTTGGTGTGAACCTACTGTGATGCCAGCCCTACAACAGTGCAGCATTTCAGTTATGTATAGGGCATGACACTTGATAATAAGTGAGTATATTACTAGTTAATGTCTTCACTAGACTATGCTTTTCTTGTTATTTAAAGTCTACTTCTACTTACATCTCATGGCAATTGTATTGAGAAGCCCTGCCAAGTGGTCAGTCTGTCCCCTGGAGGTATATTTTATGGCTTTTACCAGTGATAAAATTGCTTACCAGTGCAGTTGTTCTACAAACATATACACATTGTTCAGTGATGAACAACATTGTTTTTTAAAAGAGAATAAGATGTTCATGGAAGTCAGAGCATGTGTTTACATAATTACTATGATGACTGCTTTCTTCTGTCCAATGCCTCCTTTGGGGAAAGTTATGTTTATTGTTACAGTAATTGGCTACTCTGTGGTCCTGATCTAAAATTCTTCAACACGTGGCTTCTAGACTCCTCAGATTCACTTTCTGTGATATCTTGTAAATGACTGGGTATTTTTATGGTCTGTGGTCCTGCAAGTTAAGATTATAAAGTCTTTCAGAACAACAGGGATTGTGTTTAAACCCTAGTCCAGGGCCCAGCTTTGGGTGCAGTCTCTGACTACAGTGAAGCTGGGAATTCTGTCATTTTACTGTGGTGGTGGCAGGAGCGTGCAGCTTTGCTTTCTGCAGACTCTCTAGCTCCCTGAAATAGTACTTCTTTTACCATGCCTTTTTTTTTTTTTACAGTTCTTACACTGGTTCAAGGCTGAGAAGAGGTGTCTTGGTGCCAGGTCTAATTAAGCAGTACAACACTTGAGGGGGTGCATTTCTGGAGATCATTGCATGCCGGCCTTAAGTGCTTCACTGCTCAAGAAGTGAAGTGACTTGTTGCTATTTGGAAGGGGAACTTGTATCTGGAAAGAAGAAAGAGAGGATTGGCATTTCCCAAACACTGGGTGGCATTCTTCTTGTGTGGCTTTCTTACTCCTCTGGAGAGGGTAAGTGCTATTCACCTGAGAACTTTGCAGTCAGCATGTGGCCATCCTGTCCAGGCCAGTGCTGACTAGGAATATGTACTCACCATTGGTCTCAGTGCTGGTCGGTACACATAACACACAATGGGGGTAATTTTTATTTGAGGTGTTTCTGCCTGTTATGTCAATGTCCTCACCAGATAACCTTTCTCTGTCTCTCTCTGTCTCTCTCTGTCTCTCTCTGTCTCTCTCTCTGTCTTCCTTCCTTCCTTCCTTCCTTCCTTCCTTCCTTCCTTCCTTCCTTCCTTCCTTCCTTCTTCCCTCTCTCTCTCTTTCTTTCTCTCTCTCTCTCTCTTCCTTCCTTCCTTCCTTTCCTTTCTGCCTTTCTTCTAAGTTAGAAAGATGCTGATTCCTGTCTCAGAAGTCCTCTCTGGGGTTCCTTCTCTCGAATCAGCACCTACTGTGTCATAAGGACACTCAGGCAGGACATGGAGTGCCCTCGAGGCGATAAGTCAACTACCTGGGAACTACAGTTAGGAACCCCTGCTGCGGCAAGCTGCGGGGAGACCTCAGGCCCAGCACAGGTTAGCTGTGTCCTCCAGAGACACATGGTATCAAATATAGAGATACAGGCACCGATTAAGTCATACTCGGATTCCTCCTCCCTGGGACTCAGTTAGTAAGCATTTGTTGTGTTTGGCCACTAAATTTTGGGGAAACTTGCCAGTGGCAACCAATAATACAGTCAATAAAGTAATACACAAGGAGGGATCAGAGTGGACATGAATGTTCAGTATTAGATTGTGTATTACAAAAGACACCTTGCTGTGAATCCCTCTCGCAGTACTAGTCTTTCACTTCAAACACACGGATCCCTTCAGTTTTGGCACTTTCTAAGGCAGTTCTGGGAGTCCTCCTTTGTGAGTGACTTTCTGAGGTGTGATAAAAAATACAGCGAGACTGCCGCGGAGGGCCGTCCCTTGGAGAGACAGGCCGAGGTAAGCACAGCAGCGTCCTCGCCTGCCTGCCTCACTGGAACTTGTCTGCGCTTCTTCCGGCTCTTCCCCAAAGTCAAAATGATCACGTAAGTCAAACGTTTTGAAGCACTTTGGGACATGGAGGCAACCACGACAGTATAAAGACTCAGAAAAGGACTTTCAGAGTTGCTTTAGAAAGTGTTGGGAACGACGGGATCAGTGTGTTTGAGGGGAAGGGAGGGCAGAAGGATTTTGAGAGAGATTAATGGCAACTTTTACTGCAGTGATATTTAAAATTTATATATTCACATTAACCATACTTTTTGATCACACTAATCTATTAAAGATACCAGAACAGTCCAAAATACTTGTAAAATTCACCAGCTAATGTTAATAACTACCTTAAAGAAATTAAGTCATAGAGGTAAAAGACAAACTTTAATGTTATTATTTTATTATTGGCCTGCTTTGTATGTGTGTGACTCACTTATTTAAAAAAAATTTGGGACCAGGGGCACCACTTGCTTAGCATATGTAAGGTCCTGGGTTTAATCCTCAGCACTGTAAAACTTAACTAATTAATTTAAACATAAAAATAAAAATAAAAATGCTAGAATGAGCCCTCTATGTGTCAGACACAATTATAGGGCTGGTAACTTAGCAGCGAATGACATGGACAAACATTGACCTTTTAAAGCTCACATGCAGGTAGGTAAACAAAATAATTAAAACAGAAAATATTAGACATGGTAAGTACTCATGATAAAACTTAAGCAAGGAAAAGGAGAGGAAGTCTCAGTTTAAAACAGGTTGACTAAGAAAGGACTCCATGAGAGATCATATTCAGGCAAGATGTGAGGCCACCAGATGGGAATCCGCTGTACAGAGCCAGCAGGAGCTTTAGGGTCTGAGGCTAAGGCTGTCCTACTTCTCCAGCAGTGACAGAAGATTCTAACGGCTGCAGCAGGCTGTGACAGATTCTAGACTGTCACACAGTCTAGTGCACTCTAGACTGTGGCAAAATGTAGACTAGAAGGCCTGAGTGTGACAGGAAGTCACAGAGCCCTCCCCAGTGACAGTGGCTCGGTCTGATTCCAGTTCGACATGACTTCTGGCTGCAAGGGCAGAACATGCTTGGGAGTCGGAGGAGAGGGGGCGGCACAGCCCAGAGGCCAGTTGTTGACACTAGGTTAAATAAGATACTTATGTGTGTCTTAGCTTTGTGGTAATTGGGGAAAAGATGACAAAATGTCCTTTCACTTATAAATATTATATTGCACAAACTTTGTTAAACTTTCATGAGAAAGGCAAAATATATTTAAGCATTAAAATAGAAGTAGAAATGTTATTTTACTCATGCTGCTGGCTAAGACCTAGCCTTTGGGATAAGCTTAAGAATGTCCGTCTGACTAGTTTCCAAATGACTCAGCTATACACTTATGCAAGATACTACACATGTTCAAGCATCAATACCGACACGCACACACATGTACATACAGTTGCAGAGTGTATTTGTGTACATCTTGTGTATGTGAATGTGTTTGCACACACATCAGAGAAGGAGAGAGGCACAAGCACACAAGTGCCACATAACACTAGCAACCTGCAAATCCGAGAAAGTGTATAGTATAGGTCTGTGTCTGCTATTTGACAAAATTTTCCATAAGTTTGGAAAATTTCAAAATAAAATGTGAGGAGAAGACTGTATCATTATTGCATATTTATTAAAAAAATGACTTTTCCTTAATGCATAAATATATGATGCTAAAATTTAAAAAATGGGATTTTAGCTGTGAGATCCCCACCTGAGTGTTCCTATACAGTTAATGTAAATATTATCAAGTTAGACAAAATTACCTATGCTTAAGGGTTTGGTCATTTTCTAGATGACTATTTTGTAACTTAAGAATCATAAACAATGACAGGAAACACTCACAGGAAATCTCATTTACTTGCTAAAATAAGTAACTTTAGAACACTTGCTAAGGGGAAATGGAAATAAATAGAATATAAAAGCTGCAGTAAGTTGAATCCCTACCTAATATGCCCACTGCTGAGAAAAGTGATTCCATACTTGTGTTTTAGATAAAAGACATTGGTCATCCCAGAAACCAAATAATTGATGTAGACAGTAACATTGTAGATAGTTGGTGCATGAAAACTACTGTCAGTTGGTTAGCTCTAGTTCTCTCATAATTCAATCTAATCTTGCATTTTTTAATGAAGAATAATGTTGATGTATTTTTTAAAATGTGATTTTTATGTTTTATTCGTAAATGTCAAAGCTAGTAGGATAAATGGAAGATAACAGAACAAAACCGTAGACTACAGTTATACAAGAGGACTAATTTTTATATTCAAAATACATTAAACTGCTTATTTCTACTATAGAAACAAAAAGTAACAGAAGGGCATTCATGGTGATTTTTCTGTAACTTAATACTCCTAAACACCGGAAATGTCATTTACTTGCTGAAATAAGTAGCTTCAGCACACTAGCTAAGGGGAAATGGGTAGAATTAAATAAACAGAATGTAGAATTGTTATTCTATATGGTTATCTTCTTATTAATTGTCATTCTATTTTTACCTTTGAATTTTTATTTATTGACTAGAACCCTCCTCCTTCAAATCATAGACTATTTCTAGAGCCCATGATTCATGAGAATAAATTTGCATTCATTTTCCAAGACATTTTTGACAATTGCAAAGGTTGTCAGGTAAATCAAATGTTAGTATTTAGGTAAAAAAAGTCAGACTATATTTAAGATATAGTCTCTGAAGTTTAAAAAAAATTTATAAGAAAGCCTAACTCTACTTTAGCTGCAGGCATTGTTGTCCTTACTGTCCTGGGAAAATTAAATTATGAGTCATTTATTTCTGTGTGTTGGCTTTCCAAAAACTGATACATGATGATGATTTATATCTTTGGTATATCTCTGACAGTGGTTGTGGGGAGATAATGGAAAATCTACTGGAAGATAAAAGAGGTAAAACTCTTGAAGACATAGGTACTGGCAAGAGCTTTCTGATTACACAAAAAAATATCAAGAATCAACTAATAGGACCATATCAAATTAAAGAGCTTCTGCACAACAAAGGAAACAACCAATAGAGTAATGAGACAAACTACAAAATGATAAAAAAAGTAAACCAGCTATGCTTTCCACCGAGGAATAATATCCAGAAAGTATAAACAAGTAAACATATAAGACTCCTGCCCAAAATGAAAGCTGGGCAGCTGACATGAATAGACACAACTTGGAAGAAGTACAATGGCCAATAAATAAATACATGAAAAAATGATTGACATCTCTGGCCGTTAGGGAAATGGAAATTAAAACAACACTGAGTTTTCATATTACTACAGAAAAAAATAGTTATCACCAAGAAATCAAAAAATTACAAATGTTGGTGAGGCTCAGAGGAAAAAGGAACCTTTCTACATCATTGGTGGGAATGTAAACTCATACAACCACTGTGGAAATCATTATGGAGATGCCTCAAAAAACGGAAACTAAAAATTCTGTGTGAGCCAGTTATTTTACTTCTCGGTATCTTCCCCAAATAGTTGAAGACATATCAGAGTGACACATGCACACCCATTTCCATAGCAGCATGATCATTTATTTTGTATGTGTACATTTAATGCATTTTGAATACATATATAATTTTCTGTTACATAATTTTCTCCTGTTACATGATTATTAAATAGTTGCATGTGTAAAGATCCTTTTTTTTTTTTTTTGGCGGTACTGGGGATTGAACTCAGGACCCTGCGCTTGCTAGGCAGGCGTTTATTCCACTGAGCTATATCCCCAGCCCCTAAGATCTTAAGAAATAGTAATTCACCCTCCACCTATATTTCTTGCCCATAACTTTGTTTTATCTGCTCCATGCTAAAACTGCGTCCTGAGTAAGCAGGAGACAGGCCACTGCACCGCTACTCTGATGAGAAGCCTTCTGTTAAGAAGACAGCTTGTTACACAGGTGGGTCTGCATTCAACCATGGGTCTGTATTTGTCTTCCCTGATGCTATGGCACATTTTATCACCACCAGTGTCCATGTACTATTTTTTAAAAAAGAGTTCCTGGAAAAAGTTCTCTCTCTGAGCTAGTTCTTGTCTAAAGAATGTGGACGCGTGAACTTGGCTATGAAGTTCGCTTGTGTTAGTTACAGTTTATAAATCTGCTTGCCAGTGATGATCACATAAGGAGAAATGAGGATAACAGGCGCAGGTGTCTAAATGAAGCTGCAAGAAGCGCATGGGGAACAATAACTGGCCCATCAGAGGAGAGGAGCGGTTTTCAGCCCAGGAGCTTGTAGTTTGTGCACACATTCTTTGGGGGGTCCTCTCATCAGATCGTTAGTCTTTTGGGTAAGTCAAGTGGGATTTAATGAAGATTTTGGGAAAATGTAATATTTTCTAAAAATCTCCAGATTTCTAGATTTAGGGCTTATCTAGTATTAACATAAATTTGTAAAAATAGAATTTTAATGTAAAATGTAAAAACATTCTAGATTTGCACAAATATAATCACCTAAGAGGGGAATTCAACATTATAATTGCTTTTCTTAATCATCTTATTCAATGGCACGAAGGTGAGTGGGATTTGTTTCAATCCCAATACCCTTTATTGTATCCAGTTTTATAAATTCTAACTGACAAATACTTTTTTGATAGCACTGGGGATTAAACTTTCAGCCTTCTGTATGTTAAGCACTAACTCTAATGAGCTATACTCCTAGCCCCAAGGTGTACACATTAAGGGGACATTTTTATTTCAAATCTATTAAATAGGCATGTTCAGTTCTTTTATGATATACTCAATATCCAGAGTATATCTTCTATTTTAAATTAGTTTTTCCTTATCAAAGACAATCAGCTTTTGTGACAGTTAAGCTTAATTGTTAACTGCCTTGGATTAGGAGCAGATGCTGGGATTTATACCACACATCTGGGCATCTCTGGGTGAGTCATGGAGATGTGACCTACAGCACTGTATACGGTCCCTAACCCTTTCCTCTCTGGCACTGTTGCCCTGCTCTGCTTCCTGGCCACCATAGACTAAGCAGTTTTGCTCTGCCTCACCGTCTGCTAGGATGCTCCTGCTGTAGAGGATGGACTGAATCCTCTGTAACCATGAGCCAGATCCAGCCTTTCCTCTAAATTGTGAGTGTCAGTATTGTGTCAGTGATGAAAGCTGAGCAATACAGATGTGCTACTGCTTCTGATTTTATAAGTGAACACTTTGTGATGGTTTGCCACTTAACCTGATCCCTTGTTCCATAACCCAGAGACATTTTCCCACCTAGTCCCTGCTCATATCAGAGTCCTCACCATCCCCCAAGGCAGTTTGTGCAAGATAATATGACAAATGGTTTGTTTCAGGAGCGAAATTATTGTCAGCCTCTTTTTCATGAAAGTAGCAAATACCTTTGAGTAAGGATTCCTGTTAATAAACATGTAGCAATATTTTGCTTTCTTGTTAAGCCCTACAAGGCCAAATAATGGAGATATACACCTATATGAAACTGTGTGTGGAAATTCTTTGTACACTATAGTGTATTCTTTATCACCTTTCTGCCTTCTGCATAGTAATATCCTTTTAAATCATAGATTCCCTTTAGTAAATACCCTTGTTACAATTAAGATTCTAAAATTGGAATTTGCTAATTTTCCCTAACCTCTTGGTGAATTTATATTTTTGCATAGCCATGAGAATATTACATATCATTCTGACTATATGAGGATTAATCTTTCAAATTATATGTTGTTCAAAGTAGGAGGTGTTTTTGGAGCTCGTTCTGCTTAATCTGATGCTAGGATTCCAAGAGAGCTTGGAAATTAATGATTGGAATGTGCATTACTCTTCTAGCACCACATGACTCACTAGAAAGCCCTTAGCAACGGAACACTCACTTCTGAGCTCATGGCTTTGTAGTCCTGGGCAAAGGAACAGTTGGACTCTGCCCTTGGTGTCCCCAGCCTAGAATCAGGTGTTTCCTGGCACTGCAGTTCTCACATGGGTCTCAGGGTCCTCCTCCCAGGTCAAGGGGACGGGCAGTTGTACAGTCGAGGTCTGTGTTTCCTCGTTGGCTGTCAGCCAGGGCATCCTCATCTCTAAGAGGCTGCCCACCTTCCTCATGGGTGCCTCCTTCATCTTTCAGTGAGTAATCCTGCATTCACCAATGCTTCAAATCCCTGATTTCCTCTTCTGCAACCAGGTGGAGAAAATATTCTGCCTTTAAAGGTCTCGTGTGATGAGGAGGTACCCGCCAGATAATCTTTCTGTCTTGAGGTCAATTGATTTTTGGACTTTATTTACATGGGTAAACTCCTTTCACAGTCATGTCTAGATTTGCATATGATCGAATCATTGGGAAGAAAATATGGGTATAATAAGGTCAAATTCGTGGGGCAGCATTTTTCTTAGTTTTTCCTAGCACAGAGTTTGCTTCTTAAACTGTCTTGAGTAAGAACTACATCAACTTCCTGTAAACTTCCTTTAATACATTTATTAATCTGGATCAGTAGGTGGATGTTAGCAATGTCATTCCAGGATTCCCGGGTCATATTTCCTTGGGGGGGGGTGATGAAAACTAGTATGTTTTTAGACATCTGCTTATTTATAAAACTGACATACCTATTGAGAGGGGAAAATTGAAATGAAATTCTGTAGAAATTCAGGTTCTGAATTTTGGATATTTTTTTATGTCAGATTCACTGAGGTCCCAGACGGAGGAGGAGATGTTGGAAGAAGCGGCAATGAACCTCTTCACCTCTGATGTGAAAGGGGTGGAGCAGGTGGGCAGGGCTCTGCGGATAAGGTACAGATATGCAGTGTCATGTAAAGCTGTGCTCAATTTCCTGAGGATACTGTGTATTTTTGTTAAAATAAGGAGCTGTGGAAGACAATATTTAATCACCGAAAGACATACCGAGGAGTGGCTGGTGTTTCAATCTCCTGACGGTGACAGACTTTGGATGTGCATCTTCTCCCTCTCCCCTCCCGCTGCGCTGAAGCTCCTTTCCCTCAGGACCGCGTAGCCGCTGCAGACCCTCTTTTCACTGTCCTGTCCAAGGCCCCCTCCTCTGACTCAGCCTGCATGCCACTGCACAATCAGTCTCCCCAAAGCGTTGCTGTCGCCACACTGCTATGTTCCTCCACATGGCAGCTGGAATAAAACAGAAATACAACTTTGGATGCAGAGGGTCTGGACTAGGGTCCTGGTTCAGCAGCTACCAGCTGGGAGCTTTGGATGTATCCACCAAGTCTGCATTTCCTTTTAGGGAAATGCATGTAGAAAAGTCCTAGTGCCCCCTCCAACTCTAAAATCCCATGTACCTGGGATACAAATCAGCAATCTCTGGTGCCCATGGGCATTTCCTGCCTCCATCCCTTAGCTGAGTGATCTGCACAACCTCTGACTTCTCTCCTGACAGTGATCACAGAACTTCTGGGGAGTGACCAGTGAATACTCCAGATTATTGCTGATTTGTGGCTGGTTGCACCCAGTGCAAATTCTTTTTAAGGACTATTCGAGGGTCCGTAGAACTCAATGTAAGTGAATTTAGTTTTCAACAGTCATCAGATGCTGTATTCTAAGAGTTTTCTTTCTCACCAGTGCTTTCTCCACAGTCTCACACCGTGCCCGCCCCTGCCTCCCTAGGTATCTTGTTCTTGCCTTCCGTCCTCACTTTTAGGAGCATTCCTCTTTGTCCCTTGGCACATTCATTCCGTCCTTCATATTCCACCTGTGTTTCCTCTTTTGAAATCTTCCTAAATGTGTTTAGATTTTACACTGCTGTTCATACATTCAGAACCCTCACCTTGGTGCCACAGCTTAGCTCTTATGGATTGTTCAAGAAACGATGATAGTAACATTAGCTACAATTTATCAAATCCTTACTACACATTAGGCACTGACTATTTTCCTTACCTAATTTGTTCTTACCATTGGAACCTGCTGACTGTAGACTGACACCTCTACATAAATTAAACATCTCCTCCCGATGCTTCGGGTGTCATACCTTGTGTTGCACTGGTGGGAAATGACTGATGTGGTCGCCCTGGGTATATGATGTTCCATTTCTGACCCAGACCCCTCTGGTCCCTCCCTGTGACCACCAGAGCATGGCCCTGAGGTAGCTGCTGCCCTGGTGTGTTGATTGGCTTTGTTTCTCTTTCCAGTTAACATACGTAGGAAGGGCTCTGCCTTATATGTCTTGTTGAATACCACCCAGCCCATATTCTGGGACTTGACAGGTGCTCATAAGTTCTCCGCAAGGAATTATTGATTAAAAGAGATGAAGATGTATTTGCTCAGGGCAAGCAGCTCCAAATTGGGTTTTAAAAAAGAATGAGTTATACCTATATGTCATTGATAAGGAAGGAAGATTAGGAGGTTTCACTAATTTTTAAAAGAATAAAATACTGTATAACACTACATACTATATTTATATATATTTTAAAATTGAAGACATCTTTCTATATTTATGCAGTTTTAACTTAAATATAGTTGAAGCCTATGATTATATGTAATATGCATATAATAATTATGCTTCACATGGAAGAAAATGAGAAGCCTGTGCACTACATTTTAACATGAATTTTTAATACTGCATCTGTTGGGTGAGGTGAAAGAGAAAGAATAGGCTGCTTTTCTTTATACCCCTTGACTATGCTAAGTGACAGTCTATATGTAAGATCGTCCAAATTTGAGAATAAAGTGGAACTATTAAAAATTGAAATTTTGTCTTTAAGTTTTCTTTTCTTAAGAAATATTTTTTGTCTGTCCTTAGGGAATACAACACCATTTTCTCAATACACGTGGATGTAAAAAATGCTGATATACTGAAATGAGCATCCACTATTTTACCTAGTACCTATTATTGATTTTGTTTTGTGAAAAGAGGCTTTGGACACCTATTTTAGCATAAATCCCAGTACAGTGTAATTCTCTTGGTTTTGTTTAGAATATTTTTATAGCATCTTTGCTGAAATACTTGTTTTCTTTTTATCTTTCTCCTGTTTGTACCTGACTCTTAAGAAATTGAAGTGAATTTTTTAGTGTCTACTTTGAGAAGAATATCACACTGTAATAAGTAGAAAAACAGAATTTTTGGCATACAGCATAGCTTGTTTCTAACTTGCAATAACTGTGAGGTTGACATTCAGGATTGTGAGCTTTCCTTCCGAATGCATTTGGCTGTACTCACCTCAGAGGGCTCATGCTGAGGCTGTCATTCATTTATTCTTCATGTGATTTTAATCTATTAATTAATTCAAAAGGCTGAACATGGGAAAACATTCCTAGATCTTTTTCCTTATCATTTCATGAGTAATCAAGGCCAAAAACCAATATTTGAAGACAAGAACTAAAATGTTGATACGTAATACTCTCGAACATTGTTTGTGAAATCCCTATAATTAGCATGACACTTGGAAACTGTCATCGGATATTTGATGAAACAGGGCATGAACTCTGTCTGGCTGTTTGGGGGAGCCTGTAAAACTACCCAGAATGACGCCTGGGAATTTTAAACTTCCAGATAGTTCTTATCTAAAAAACTCAGAGAGAAAGGCGTTTGTCCACACTAATGACTTCTGTTAGCAGGTTTATGCTACTTAGATCAATATATTCCATCTTCCCACCATCTACATTCTACTTTCTAGATTAAAAAAATAAAAGTGAAGTGGGAAAAAATAAAATAAAATAAATAAAATAAAAGCTCAGTGATCTGAGCTTTCATAACTGAAAAGAAAATCCCAACACACAAAAGAACATCCTGAACAACTATCCTTGTTCCTATACCTTGTTATATTTTTAAGTGTTTTTAGAGACATCAAGAAGTAAATTTTTATAGAAAACGTTTGCTTTCTTTACAGGATTAATCACACACTTTAAGAGAACAAGTAGAATTAAATTGAAATTAGAAGTTATAGAATAAGATACTTTATTAAAAACATTTCAATCCAAAGTCACTTCATAAAGACCTTTTAGAAATGGTCATTGTTTCTGTAATTATAAGACAATTATCCTTTCTCTTCCATCCATTTTGACTACGGATCAACACTGAGAATAAATGTTTCCTTTATAAAGATAAATACTGTGGGAGAAAGGATGACTTTTAAAACAAGGGTGTGTTATAGTTGCAGAAGGAGTAAAAAATCACCTATTATAACAGCCAATGGTTTGCTCTTTGATTAACAGTTTTTCCAGAACAAATAACCTGCATGTGTATATGTGTGTGTAACTAATGCAATTAATCTTCATGGTAGATTAACTTGATAAAATATTGACCTAATTTAGGATTAAAAGATTACCAGTAACATTTTGCACTGAAGGCTGCAACATGCCTCAAGTCCATGCAGTAATGACAGAATTAACCTCCCAACCCCTCTTCATGGGGGCGTTCTGAGCTTCTACTTGAGCGATGCGTGGGTGACCCACAATGACTGGGGACAACAGGTCCCACAATACTGTTTTCTCCACCGGCTAAGCTGCCTCCATGGTTCAGAACCTCACAAAGGAGAACAATTTCAAAAGACATTCTAGGAATGTCCAGCTCCTGCTTGTCAAATGTATGTTTTAATTTACTAGCAAAACAAATGTCTGGAAGTACTTGAAACATTGTTACTACAAGTACAAAATGTCACTTGTAAACTGTATAATTGTTTAAATGTCAGACATTTTGCTATTAAATGTAAAAATTTGAAGCTAGAAATAATTTATCCTGATGTTTAATCTTTCTGCCATTTTGGTTATGTTTTTCTGACAACTAGTCGTTCTTACTCACTGGTTAATGCGCATAGAGAGTGATATTTGACCATTATTATTTACTCATTTTTTCCTATTTTTCATGATGCATCAAATTCTGATGTACACTTCACTTTCTGAATTGGGAATGTAGTGGCACAACAAATGAGACACACAGATGACTAAAAGCATTTTATAAAAATGCAACTCTCAAAGAGAAAGGAAAACAGCTCTAGTGTAACTTTTACCTATGGACTAGACCCTAGTAGGCACTGGGGAACTTTAAATTGACCCTATCTTTCTCTGGGAAGAGTTTCTAGGGATCTGGACCCTGATTTTTCTTTTCTGTGTAAATAACCCAACATATACATGGTAGAAAAATCCCAAGTCCGTCAGCTTATAAATTTATAATAACTTCACAGTGTAAATAGGTCAAGGCTGTCAAGGTTTTGTAATATGGAGTATGAACCAGTTCCTAATTCTTCTACCATTAGAGTTTTCTTATTTTGGGTTTGGAGGATTTGGGAAAGTCAGGAATTATCTTCTGGAAAACTATTATACTAACGTAATATCTGCCTCTTCCTCAAAGACAAAATGACTGTGAAACATAAAGGTTTTGATTCGGGACATTGAAGCAGCCATGAAAGTGCAACTAAAGACACTCATGAAAGAGGGCTCCAGAGCTGCTGCAGAAAGTGGCAGGAAGGAAGGGACAAGTGTGTTTGCAGCAAGGAGAAAGATTCTGAGGGCAATTCATGGCAATGTTTCTTTTATTGTAATATATTTGAAAAATTTAAATATTCAATATAGTTTTCAATGACATTTCATACAAAATCATCTGAAGTATAAGCTTCAAACATGTCTTCTTAAAGGACTAGATGAAGGGGATATCCCATGAAATAGCAATTGTTTCCATGGTTTTTAGTCATTCCCCTAAAACTACTTCTAGAAATTCCAGCAGCGGAGAAATAAAATTCTAGATCATTTGATTTAAATTTTGAAAGATGTGAAATATCCAATAGTGTTTCTTAGTCAGTTGATTCAGGAGTTTTAGCTTTTTGGTGTCTTCCTGTTTTCTGTTTTTCCTTTTGCTTTTTCTGATGGTCCTCATTTTATTGAACTGGAGAATCAGCATATAGTAATGAAAAGTTAGCATGTGATGGTAGAGGAGATGTTTTTAGATCAGGAGGAACTATACTAAGCTCTATAACCTAAACTATTGCAAATACACAGGACAATTGTAATGAGCAGTTTGATTGCAAATTATGTCTGTTATTATAGCTCTTATATGAGTTAAAGTACCTGCCATTCATTAGAAGTGATATTCATTATTAAGAAAAAATATTATTTCCATAATTATGTTTTCATAGGATTAAAAATTTGAGTATTTTCTTTTTTATAATTTACTATACTAACATTTTTCTTTTTTTTTTTTTTGTTTTACAAATTTCAGTGTTTTCATAAAAGGCAGTTGTTGATAAGGATGTGAAATTGAAGCCAAATTATGATTGCCTTTTTCAACGGACCATTTTAAATATTTGCTTATTTTTCTCTACTAAAATTAGCTTTGAAAACATATATTTTGATTTGCTGTGTTTTGCATTAAAGTATCTAATTTGACAGTGTCATGGCTGGAAAGCACGACACAGCAGAGCACACTTTCTGCTTGGCACCAGATGGCTATGATTTTGCTGGACACTTTTTGTTCTTAGAATGAAATAGTGAAAAGACAGGTTTCTCCTCTTACAGTTTTTTGCTAAATTCAGTGGCCTTAAAAGATTGAATGATTTTCACATTAAGTTTCCTCACCTACAAATAAACATCAGGACAGATGGGCTCCAAATTATTTCAAGCTTTGGTAGTGACATACGTAAGTACTTTTTACCATGTCTGATGAACAATCACTTAATAAGTGAAAGCAATCACTGTGGTTCATCTCATTCTTAGTATGTAGACAACTATAATGCTGGAGTCTGAACTAAGACTTCATAAATGGATTTATTAAGCATTTCATTTTAAAAAGATATTTCTCTTATATTTAATGTAAAATTTCTCCATTTTTCCACCTCTATTTTGATAATGTACAAGGAGAGTTATTTACTTCTTATAAAAATAGACCTGGTTCTGTAGATTAGTTGTGGCTGTACTATTTTTTATGCTAATTGGTGTCTGTTTGTTCATATGTTTTTGTAGTTTTATTTAAAAAAAAAATAGACCTGGTACAATACACACAAAAATCCACAAAATAGTGTTTATTACTTTACCAATTAAGAATAGTGATGGGGTTTTAGGGGAACTTTTAATGGCTTACATTAGTAGCTGAATATTTATTCAAAAATACTTTTAAAAATGTATTACCGGGGTTTTGACTCATTATGAATGGCAGGTCATAAAGACTACTCTTTCACCAATTTCTTGCCTTCCATTCTTTCTGTGCCATTACTCACTTCCTCTCCTTGTTTTTGGTGTTTTTATTAATAAGTAACTGAAACCCTTTCTGGAGTCTACATGGCCCTGCCATTTTATCTCTGTAAGTGTTTAGCACATTGAACCAGACTTCATTGTTTCTCATGTGTAAAAACTCAAAATGAAAAGAAAAACCATACAAGAAATTCCTCTTGTGTCGGTGATTCCATTAGTCGCACCCATGAGTATGTCATATGTGGCAGCTTATACTTCAGATGTTTTTGTAGATAAAATGACAGCTGATTTGGTCTTTCCGTAGACCCAAAACAAATTAATGGGTAAAAGAAGTTGTAATCTTTCTGTCAATGTGTACAATTGTCCCCTCAAAATGATTAGTGCTTATAAAAAAAAGAGTAGACAAGCACAAAGGTGTAATTTGTACCGGGACAAAGTTCTATTTTTGTACAAAGCACAATTACTAGTGCATGCCAAAGAAAAGAATAGAAAATCTGTTTTTCCTGACCAAACGATCTTGTATATTATTAATATTATTAAATTTAGTAGAATTGATTAGATAAAAGATCTATAACATTTGTACTAGTTATAATAAAGACCATGTAAGTACTGTGCTAAACTAATTCTGATGGCTTTTTCTGTCCATCGTCTTGATCTTTCTGGGATTTTGTGACTCTACACTTGATCTCCTTTTTAACTTTTTCTCTTCCAGCTTCCTGGGATGTCACTGCTCTCATTCTATTCCTATTTTCATGACACGCTTTTCCTTCCTGTTGTGGATCCTCATTATTTTTATATTCTCTAAGTTCTTTTCTTTTACATCTCTCCCTTGGTGAGTCTATTTATTATTCTTTTGGCTTCAGCTTTCAGATTTAGGTCAGTAGTATCAATAATTAACCTCATGCTCTCCTGAACATTCTGTTTCTGCATTTTCAACTGCCTTTTGCATTTTTGCTGGGCTCAGAAAAACTAGATACTGGAGATGGACCGAAGAGATTCCCCTTTCTACAACATCTCCCTGTTCTAAAGCAGCTTCAACCTGTGAGAAGACAGGAAGTTGCATGGAGCTACTTGGTTAACTCATGGAACTCTTGGTTTCTACAGAGCTAAATCCATCACTATTTGTGTTTATCATTCGTACATCAGTGTATTGATTTATAGTAACAATCAAAAGCAAGATATACACCTTCAGCTCAGAATTCCTTGGCCTGAAGAAATGTTGTTCCTCTCCATAGGCATGAAATAATCATAAAGAATGGAGGATAATGACTGTGATCATGTGTAATTGTCCCCTTAGAAAATTTAAACTGAGTATATCTTCAACTGCACTTATTTTACATATTGAAATGTTTGATAACATAACATAATAAGAATAATAATTAACATGAACTATTAGCAATCAAATGTTTCATGCATCTATGAGGAATAACAGGGACTATGATACTTCTAGCTTTTTAGCACTGAACCTACCTCACAGTGGGTAAATACATAATGGATTATTTGTATAACTGATGTCTGCACTATATGTTGCTGCTATCCTGAGTACTACCTTATTAGGGGGAAATACACACACACACACACACACACACACACACACACACACACACACACACACAAGTACTTTTTTCCTTCACTTGGGTTATTGGAAACTTTGTTTTAGGTGCCTTTGGAAATGGTGAAAGTTACATATCCATTTATGCTGTATTTTTTAAGCTTCCTGTACCTGTTATTGTGCTGCTCTGCTATGTGTCTTTCCAACATAGTGACAAGAAGGAAAGTAGTATTTCCTCCCGGTTTATACACGTGTGTTCTCCTAAGCAAGTCACCTTCTTTTATGAGTCCCTTTGCGATATTTATAGCTTTTTGTCATCCATGAAAGCCTTGGTTTGCTGTGGTCAGAATATATCCTTTCTCCTTTCTTTGCATACTTCTTAGTGCTTTCCCCAGTCTCTAAAATACTCTATTTTCTCAGTAAAAGTTAAAAAAATTGAACAGAATTCATGACTTGAAGATTGAGTTCTGCATATTGGAAGTAGTTGGGATTTTATGATTTCATGACTGTGTTTCCATTTAAAGATTGTAATAACATTTCCTTCTTTGAAAATTATTATAACTGTACAAGGCAGTGTTTCAGGATGTGCCAACCTACTGAGGTTTGGAAGCTAAAGGAAATGTCGTGTGGAGACCATGTTGACTTTTTGCCCATTTATTACCATTAATGAACAGGCTTGTACCCGACCTTCATGAGAACCTGGTGTTTTTCAGAGCATCTTATTCTTTCTTGGTATAATCATGTGCGATGCTCTTTTAAATGAGAGCTCAGTGTGGATTTGCAGGTTGAGTGTTTATATTTTTGTTCTTTAGTATTTTGGGTGATGTTCCCAACAAAACACTGGAAGCAGAGTTTCTGGTCAAAAAATAAATCGCTTTACCTCAAGCATGTTTCCATGGTAACTTCAGGCAGTCACAAAATAAACTTAAAACTCATGAACAAACTTAAAAGTTTACTCAGAGACTGAATAGTTTTATTTGCAAAATTGGACAGAAAAATATTTTGAGATTAACCAGATTCTTCTATGTAATTCCTTCAAATTGTGTATGACAAAACTTTTGAGAAGCTTTTCAGATGTGCTCATCAAACTTCATGTTCTATGATTCTGTTGAAAACTGATTTTTTTCTTTAATCCCACCAATGAGAACAGAAAATGTGCCTGGCTTGCCTTGGAATACTGAAGCCTCCAGTGTTTTGTCCTTAGATGTTCTAACCCCACAGCTGCCTCATACACTACTTAAATTTAAATACCTTCTACTATATATGCTGGTGGTCCGTCCTCTTGTCTCTTTCGGTTTGGGTCTGGCTACCTGAATCAGTCTCACCCATATCGTTGGTTCTTGTGTATGTCTAGTCATCTACTACTTACAAAATCCCAATCCTGTATTGTTGCCATATCCACTTTCCCCAGTTCCACATCCGGGCAGCTGAGCATACAGAACAGCAATCGCACAAACTTTTGGACACCAACTATTCCAAAATGGTGGTCACAGTTTTATGATTCATTTTAACAACTATCCCATCTTTAGCATCTCTTCTCAATCTCATTGTTTTGAGCATGTATTATCCTTTTAATATTCCCTGATCGATGTTTCTGTTATAAGCTAATGATTTCTTGATTCATGGAGGAAATTTTATCCATCACAATTTTTTAATTAATTATAACTTGTCTCTCTATCTATAAACTATATCTATCCAGATCAATCTTTAAAGTCTTTTCCCTAGACTTGAATACTATATCCATCTACCCTATTTAATGGGCTTAATAATCTCATTTCCTGGGACTTTACTGTACTCACCAAGGTCAAACTGTCACCTTCACCTTCCCTTCTTTTAAAAATTACTTCCAATGGGGCTATGCAAAGTTCTCTCATGTTAATAAAATGTTCCTCTAGGCTGGATCCACTGTATTGTTATTTTTATTTCTGCTGCTTTTCTCAGCCACCTTTACAAGAGTACAATTTTTATTTTAGTACTTTACTGGTTCTCTGAAATTTCATCTGTTCTCTTATCACAGTACAAACCAAAACTTCTTCCATTAAGGTAGCACTGAGAGTTTTTAATATTCCAAATCCAGTCATCATTTTCCATCTTTGTGTTAATCAGACACTGGACAAGAAAATGCATGCACACTAGGATTGTTGATATGCTGTGACATTTAGTGGAATTTTATTTTAAGTTAGAAAATTCTACACAGTCCATCTGGGCAACTTGATGTGCATTATTTTGGTTTGCAAGGACCTACCAGAAGTTCTAAAAAAACCCACAAAAGAGTAAGATCATCTGCAACAAAAATGACACAACTCATCTGTCCAGGAAGATGACCTTACCCTGACTCTCTAGAGATTTAGGAGAGGCTGCTGGCAGTTTTGAAAAGAAGAACAAGGAAGTAATTTTCTCCCTTGAGAAAGCTATCTGCTTTATGGAGTTCAGAAGTTCTTCAGATGCAGCAATATTTCTAATTTCCCTCTCACCCCTTCATCTTTCCTTACTAAAGGCTTGTAGCTTTTCAGGCTATCTTATATGGGTGAACATCATCATGGAAAAGACAGAAATTCTTTGGCCTACATTGGTGGTTCTTGTATCTCTGAAAAAAATGGGAAAGGGTTGCATGAAATTCTGCCCTGCAGGTGGATTCACTGACAAGACTCAGCTAAGTGCCACCCGAACAGTATCTGGGGAAGCTCTCCCCGTTCTGGCAATCTTTTAGCATATTTAAAATTGTAAATATTTGGAGTTTTTCTACAACTCCAATCATAACCCACTAGTTTGCTTTTCCACTGATTCCTTTATGTACATAGCATGAATGGCAGTTAAATAAAGTTCTCTTGTTCTATAAACATCCTTTGAGGGTGATGTTTTGCATAAGCATTTTTATTTCAGAATGTTTTCTAAGTAGTTATATTATTCATGGAAGTGTTTTTATTGCTAGTTTATGACTCAAAATGAAGAAGTATTTTTTAATTTCCATATTTCTGAGTGCTTGTATTTCTTCAGAAACAAAGAGAAAGTGAGAGTTTTTTTCTACTTTTACGACTAAATTAATGACATTTCTTCTGAGATTACAAGTTAAATAAATTCAAAACTACAGAATATTCAACTTAGGGTACTGATGCTCAGTGGCCCCTTGTCCATGGCTTCAAGGTGTGCAGAAAAGTCAAGTTTTTCAGCTTCAGGAGAGTAGGAGGACTCCTGGCCAGCATCAGGTTTCTCTTACAAACCAGTGCCTAAAGAAATATCTCATTTCTTTGTGTATTACACTATGAAAATAATCAGCAATCACAGTAAAACAAACATAACTTTAAGGTTATCATTTGGAAAAAACCAAAGCCCTCATATTTTTTGTGTAGCTGTTTATATTATTGTTTGTACAACAAGTTATATTCTGTGAGTAACTAAGAAATCAGAATTGTTTTTCATGATTAATAACAGTAAATTTACACTATGTCTACATGCAATAGCAATTTGATGCTTACTGTTAAAAGTGAAAAAAATTATATCATTGTAAAAATCAGTATGTTGCATAATGAGGATCTGTTATTGAACCAGTTTGTGAGTAAACAGATTTGAAAGTTTGTTTATATACACAGACTCGCTTAGCTGATGGTAGCTAAAAGAGAGTGTAGCTTTAGGCCAAAGCACATTTGATGCATTATAATTCTAAATAAACAGTTTGAATCCATATTTTTAGTTATTATTCTTTTTGTGTGCTTTATGTATTAACTTATCCAATAAAAATAAAATTTCTAATAGGCATATTTTGCTTCTCATGGATCAAAGTAAATTCATTGTTTTTCCATCAAATATATTTTATTGACTTATATACATTAGCATCAAATATTTATTGAAAACCAACGATGGGACAGGTGCAGTGAAATGCTGGAGCAATGGGTAGACAGAAGAATTTTTCCCACACTCAAAATATTACTTTGGGACCGTGGATTCTTTCTTGTTATAATTATAAACAGTTAAGTACCCAGTGTAAGGAATGGGGACTTAATTTCTACTGTTTCCTAAGGAAAAGAAAGCATTTCTACTTCAAAAAACAGAGAATTTGTCTTTGAAAGCATTACATATACATAAGCATCACACTATATTATTGATAGAGTCTGAGTGTGATCAGCCCTTCAACTCTCAAAGCTCTAGTTTTGAATCAATTGCAAAGTGACAATGATAATTCAGATAAAACTCAAGATATCTGAACTTTCTCATTTTCGATATTTTAGAAATACTTAGAAAAATATTCCCTAGTGTCTTCTCATTTTAAGCAGAGAGCTATTATTTGATGAGAGGTAATTTTCATGCTAAGAAGCACTAGATTTATGTAAGACAAACAAATCTTAAATTATTTTAGAATGTTAAGTGTATCAGTAGGTGGGAATTTTATGACTGCAAAAATTTCACAGCCACTCTTTAAGAATTTCAGTAAATATTCTTCCGTAGAGACTAAAGTTGCCTTTATTAAATATACCTGAGGTTCATAGCTATTAACTGTTCTGGCAGAATAATGATTGTATTAATTCTATCATGGGTATGTGCTCCACTTTGGCTTTGGATTTCATTATGTAGCACCGTCATATTAAAAATGTATTACTGAAGGAAAAGAGAAACACAAAACACATGCCGCTTGGCTACCTCACCGCTGTCAGTTTCCTTTCATCACGGGGACATGTGGGGGGCGTGGCTTGGGGAGAATGGAGTCTGTCTTTCTTGGAGATGTAGGTATTATTTTATGAATCCAATCTCATATCTATCTTGCCATCTGTCACTAGGCAGAAGAGATATAGGACAGTGGCAAACTCATGTTAAAAAGCCTGTCTTGGGATAACAAAGAGAAAAGTTAATGGACATGGATTTACAAATTATTAATGATTTTTCTTGTCATTTCTTGAAAAATGAAAGCTATGCACGCTGCCTCTCTCCCCAAACAGATTGCATTTTATTCCTCTGCAGTTTGTCCATCAGCCTTCACCCTGACAACATAATCCAGAACTAATCCAGAGCATTCAGCTTTCCTTGTTGGCTCTCAGGCAGGCTGCTTAGACAAATCCTGCTACCTGTCAGCCCCCCTGAGGGTGCCATGCCGGCTGCCAGGCTAACCTCTGGGGAAGCGGGAAGACCTGCTGATTTAACCCCTGCTTCCCTTCCCGTAATCCACAGTAAATAGGGGGGATGCGAACAGGCTAACTGCTTTAATCAGGCCTGGATCCCTTAAAATCTGTTTCATGCACAGCTTTAAGAACTTAGGTTATGAACATTCCTACATGAAATCACATCATAGTTCCTCAGAAGTGTGCGCCTTAGAGAAGCAGAAGGATCAAATATGCGGAAAGGTCTTAATCCTCTAAAGTCCTCTGTGAAAAAGCATATATATGTATATGTATATATATCACAAACTTGGGAACAGCAGGGAAGGGGCAAAACCCAATGTTGTTATAATAAACATTCGTGCTTTGTTAATTTCTGACAGCCATACTTTTCCTTCTTTCATCCCCTGCCTCCCCAGTACGTGGATCTGCACACACGCTAATTCTTATTGCATGACAGTGAATTTCAATACTGTTTACAGATCGGTCTCCAATGATTCTAATATGAGCAAATAACTAGACAAAGTTTTCAAATGAGTAAATATAAATCAATGTTGCCTGGCATTTAAATAACTCACATTGAATTGCTCAAGATTAAAAGTGGAGCACTATGAAGGAAAGAAGTCTCTTAAAAATACTCACTATTCAAAAAGAACACCACACTCCCTTCTCCTTGCTGGCATTCAAGGGCACAGCAGTCTGTCTGCTCCTGTAGCACCAGAGCTCCACAGCAGGGAAGGCTGGCATGAGTGCATCTTCCAAAGCACACAGGCACGCTCGCTGAGGTTAGCCTCCTAGGCAGTGCAATGGGACTTCCCTCCGCTCTCTTAGTGTAGGAAGGTAGGACATCCAGGTGAGCAGGGTGAAGATCGGCTCAGCCCAGTTCCTGGGGAAGGGATCTAAAGGCCACCACACACATGGGCTAGGAACCAGTAACTTCTAATGAGCATCTTTAGCTTTCTTCCATTTAATCACTGGCTTTCCTTTAACAGCAAGGACAAGCCCCCCGCCTCTGCTAATTCCCTCCCACAGAGCAGAAGATGAAAGCTGAGGAATGGTCGTTATGCAGAACAAACACCCAGATGCGGGCTCTGTGAGGGGAGTGCACTTGCACACACAGACACACACACACTGCGCTCAGGAACACACACAGGCACTCCATACTTTCTGACCTTGTCAGGGTTGAAATGACAACTTTTATTCAAATCTAATGATGGTGAGGATGATGCATGTATATAAATAATCACATCTTAGAAGGGAAAATAGGAACTTTTACTTCTTAAAATAAATATTTGACTTTATTCCTATTCGATGGGTAATAAATATTTGTTCTCACTTGAAAAGGAACTTTTTTTTTTGCTTTTGTTAGCATCCTTTTTACCTTTCTTTCCCTTTCCATGGCCACGTTCTTTCTCTTTCTCCTTTTGGTTTATACAGTATTTGTTTTATTGGTGTTAAAATTTACTAGGATGTCAGACCAATTTATCACAAAGCTGACTTTCCCGGTTGAGGTGAAAATGAGGATTAATTGTCAAACAAACCATTTAAGATAAAGCTGATTTTAAAGCAGACCAACTTGTTTATGTTCTGTTTGCTAAGTAGGTAGTTATTAAACTAAAATTTGGAGATAAAATTTAAAATCAGGCAGACAAGAGGAAATTTAGAAATTCAACCTCCAGAGTAAAAGCCTCTAGTGTTCCATAACATTGTATTGATCACTACTTAAAATGCTTTTGTAAAGTAACTTTTATTTTGCAGCAGTGACTGTAAGTACTATGACAAGATGCTTTGGGCTACAGTTTTAGGATTGACTCTGGACAGTAACTGAGTCATTCCACAGGAGCAGAGCCATGAAACAAGACTTGGATAAAAGAGGTGGACAGTTGTTGTGGGGTCAGGGAGAAGCCAGTGATTTAAGAGAAAGGATTGAACAGTCCTTTGGGGGAAAAAAGAAATTTCAAGAACCTGTGTAAATGAATTCAGCAGTAAAAGAAAACAGAGAAGAAAGGAGAAAAAGAGGATACAAAGAAGTCTGTCACATTAGGTTTATAGAAGGACATTCCACATTTGACTATAAGTAATCACAAAACCTTCATATATCTCACATGTATGCAAAATATAAGAAAATTTTCTTAATAGTTCTTCAAAGGCACAGAGTTCAATCTTCATAGACTTTTAGCTTTGAAATTGTACCATCCACTAGCTGGGTAACTTGGGGAGAGATTTCTTTTCTGTGCTCCATACTCCTCTCCTCCAGTTTGGAGAACAGGTCCCCATAGTGATGGTGTGCATATCCCCTGGAATCATACATGCTGGAGGTGGGCCTGCTGCATGGAATGAGTCCAGTGTGGTCAAGTAATTACTCTGAGCACACATAACTTGCACTTCACTTACACTTCTGGTGTTATGACTCTTTAGTCAGGAGTTACAGGATGGTACTTTTAAAACAAATGTATCAACTTGTTAAGGTTCATGCTGGAAAGAATATTTAGAATCTCCATCTCAAAATTATATCCAGAGCTTTAAAGCTTTGAAAAATAGCTTTGATCCTTTGGGATACAAAGTAAATTGATTTAAAAACACTCATACACTCCTTTGCCCTGAGATATTCCAGGGCTTAACTTGACCTATTTTTGGTTTGTATTTGACATATTTACTCAGTGAAGAACACATTATTTTCAGAGCGGTTGTGTGGAAGGTGGCAAGATAGAGCACTGAAGCTATCTATTAAATGGAAATAAAAAATCTACGGCCACATGGGGTTGTTGTCTGGTAATAGTGATATAGGGCAACTTCAGCTTGGGCAGTCAAGCTGTTTAGAACACACTGACCATTGTACAATTGATCAATACATTATAAACAAATGGGAAAATGTGAGGTCATTTTTGATCATCTTCCCTTTCTGAAGCAGCAGCTGTAAGGTGTTATCTGGTTATTGATCAGGCTTCTTATCAGCTCTGCACATTATGGTATGTTTGTGGTAGGTACATAATCTAAACAATAGTGGCCTAATTCATCGACCTTTGAAATCTGGGTCTCAGTGGCCGTAAAACAAGAAGACTGATTACATCTGACAAAGTCTCTAACTAGGTTTCGCTGTCTGGTGAAACTAGAAATGATCACAGCCCAGAAAATAAACTATTCCATTTTATCCAAGGAATGAAGAATGCTAAACTCTATGAATGAGAATAAAATTTGAATTTTTAATTTTAAATCATTCCATTTTAGAAAAGTGATTGTACGTATTTGTCAGAATTGCTATAAGGAAATGAATCCAAATTAAAACACTATCTCCTATTTCATCCAAGCGATAATGATAATGAGATGACCCTACTACCATCTAAATAAAATATAGATGATTTTAATTTTCAATGAAATATTTCTAATGAAGTTTTATGGTTTTGGGTTTTCCAAACACAAATTTTCTCTATTCTTAGAACATAGATCACTTTGTGAGCAGACATATGCATCTTTTTTACTAAATAAATTCTGAGTTAGTGTTTAAAAATATAAAAGTAAACACAAATGGAAAAAGAAGAAAAGGTTTAAATTAAGTAGAGTCAGTGAACAAGAGTGAACCTTTATTAATAGATTTCTGCACCCCTAGCTAGCTCCCGCCGGTGTGACACATGTCCACTTGGCTCTGTGATTGGCTCATTCAGTACATGTATGTAGCTCACTTTTAAACGGTTACCTGAAAGCCATTACCTTTTTCACAGAGAATTCCATTGAATAAATGCATTAACAAATCTTCAAACAGTCTCCTTTCAATTGAAAAGTTGGTTTTCAATATGTTATCACCGTGGGACTTTGCTATATTTCTTTAGCAGTAAAATGGATGGGTTTGGTAGTAACTGCACTTAAAGCTGCAGCATATATTTCTGGGTTACCTTTTAGAAGCGCGCACTAGTTTGCACTTCCCCTCACTCTGCATACGGCCGGCTGCTGTTCCATTCACACTACTTTTATTCATTCTGTTGTTTTCTGAACTGATATATTAAAGAGAGTTGCATTTTATCCTTTGAATTTGCATGTGTTTTGTTATGAGACTGAGTAACTTTTCAGGGTTACGGGTGATTGTATTTCTGTTGTCTGACGTCTGTAGTTACTGTTGCCCCCATCCCTGTGGTTGCTAGTCTTTTTCTTATTTACTTATAAAATCTTTTTACATAGTAACTCTATCTTGTTATATAATAAGTACATATTTGCATATAGCAAATCTATTTCCACTATACATTCCAAATATTTCCACTCTATGCTTCCATCATTGCTTTTTATTTCTAAGCTTATGACATTATGCATACAGAATATGGCTTGTGAAATTTCTAATTTTTGGGTATCCAACCATTTTTAAAATTAATATTTTATGAATTCCTGGCAAAGAAAATATGTTCTCTGTTGGCTAGAGATTGAATGACTCTAATACAGAGGATAAGGAATAATTCAGTTTATTCAGATAACTGTGTGGCAATTGTGAAAAATGAGGTTTATTGTGCATACGCGAAAGAAGTTAACATGTTCAAAATTACTACCAAGTAAACAGTATGTTCCTTGCCAAATAAACAATATATTAAAGATAATTACCAAAAAAAATAATTCTCATAAAATATGAGGTCTATTTACTAAAATGGTTCCATCTAGAATAAAAACATATATGTGCAGAAAATATAAACATCAGAGATACAATAACTTAAATATTCCAATAATAATGTTGAGGACAGCTTGAAAAATATATAAGGAAACCTTTAAATGGACTTATTGTTCTAAAGGAGGCTAAATTAGAGTTGAGTTATCCTGGGAAGGACTACTGTATAAATACTATTAGTTGATCATTTTGAAATAGAATCAACTGGCCTGGGGATATAGCTCAGTGGCATAAGCACTTGCCTAGCAAGTCTGAGGTCATGAGTTCAATTCCTGGTACCACAGAAAAAATCAGCTGATGATTATTTGGTAATAGAATCAGTTGAACTTAATATAGCATATCTTCTATTGAAAAAAAAGCAGGGCAAATCAAAAAGTCTAAAAATACGGCAGCTGAAATCATCTTAGAGTTGAACGTCTATCTTTGACATAAGAAGATTTAGGTAAGAAAACAAGGAACGAGGAAACAGGAGTTTGGAGGCAGGAGAGGTCCTCTTGGCTCCCAGCCGCTGGAGAGAGCACCCAGCACTGTTTCCCCAGGGGGACGAGCGGGGCTGAGTGCGGTGGTGGTCGGAGCTGCGCAGGACCATCCTGCCTGGACAGATGTGCTGCTGGGAGGAGCTGAGAGCCCAGTGCAAGAGTGGCCAGAGGATCTGTGTCAGGAGGGCGCGTCCACGGTCTCAAAGGATTGAGAAGGTGTTGTGAGAGGCGTGAAATAACGAGGGAAAAGCAGCTGTATGTTTATTTTCAATTAGTTTCTTT
>PVLD010000257.1:122832-235990 GCA_004027595.1 Dinomys branickii | reverse complement strand
TTTCAGACAAGTCTTGGTATGTAGCCTATGCTGGCCAGGAACTCACCATATAACCCAGCCTGGCCTCAAACACATGATCCTCCCGTCTCAGTCTCAAGTGCTAGGATTACAGGTCTGCACCATCGCACTCGGCTTTACGTTTTCAATATGAACCCCCAGAGAGAGAAAGCCAAAACCTTGTTTCCATTGAAATTTGCTACCTCTCTTTCCGGGTAGGGAAACTGGAATATATTCATAGAAGTTAATTCATTTTTTGAGGTAAAAGACAGAAGTGGGGCAAGTACTTGGTGCAAGAGCTTTGTGCCAGCCAGCACCTTCTATTTTTAATCAAACACACGCCCGACTAATGATTCCAGCGTTGCTCAGCATTGCCTTGGCACATCTGTGATTCTTAAAACAGCAAGGTCCTCACGAAGGTAATGGACTCGCAGGTAACGCCCGCTCAGTGCCTACTCCTGTTGGTGTCAGTCATTTCCTTTGCCCTTTTACTGCGGATTCGGCCCAAAGGTCTGATAGCTCATGACAGTACTGGACCAAAACAGTGCGCGATGGTGACATCTAGGCTGGGTTTTTGAGGAGTATTTGATAAATTTTAGAGACGATCCTTACAAATACCTACTATTGATACCCATGCATGAAAATAAAATAGTCAAACCAATAATTTAGCAGCACTTTACATTTGATCTTTTAAGCAGTCCTCTGAAGTAGGTGGTCACCTGACAGATAAGGACACTAAGGCTTGCAGAGCAGTAACCTCTCAGGTCACAGCAGTGAGTGGCCCAGCTAGGCAGGAAAACCAAGCAGGGCGGCTCCAAATCCCAGGTTCTTAGGTGCTACACTGTGTCACATCCTCCTGATTTGTCAAGATTTGCTTAAATCTGTCTACTCTCTGAGGATGTCTCCAATCCGTGATCCAGATTTACTCACCACCTGTTTTAGGTGCTCAGTAAATTTTACTTTTACCTTGAGCACAGAGGTATTATGCACCAGTTTAATCCATCTTGCAGTTTTATAATGAGGACTGCAGGTTGCAGGCTGGGCTGGGCTGGTGGGCCACACTGACCTACTGGCACGATGCTCAGGAACATTTATTCTGAAGGCCTCTTCAGTGAGCTAGACCTCCCCCTACCCCCAGGTTAAGCTCCTCCTGTTTTAGGTTCCTTAGTTTGCATTTTCTGTCTGTCCTTTCCAAGGCTTGTGCTTCTGCATGTTATATCCTGTATCTTCTCTCACTCTCAAACTAGTCTTTCCTTCCTGACTACCCTCAGCCTCACCACTGGCACAAAAGCTCTCGGAGTCACATCCTGTATTATATGCTTTTTTAAAACTTCCACCCCCATATGCAACTGTGCCTGTCATGTAGTTAGCATTGAAAATAAAGTAGTTTAAAAATTTAGCTTGCTTTTTTCAGTACCTAGGACTACATAAAATTTCTATAAAAATAGAAGCACTCTAATGAAATATCTCCAAGAAAATTTTGAAAGGGCGTAATTACTGTTTTAACATTGGTGTAAACCATTTTAGATGGCTTAAGTGACACCTATAAATCACTCCCTTTGAACTAAATCTACTGCTTTTGTTTAAAAACACATAAACAAATCTTTCCCCTCAAAAGAATGTTTAAATTTAGTCCAATGACTGATAGTCATCTCATTAACCAGCTATTTGCGGAGCAGCCTTTGTCATAGTGTTTCATGAGACTAGATATAGCTAGAATAGTTGAAGATTTTTATATTTCTCCTTGACATTGTATTACTCTCTTCATCTATCTTTTATGTTGCCTCCCTGTATCGGTTGAGGTTTTCCTAGAGAAACAGGTATGACGTAGGAAGCGCAGGTGTATAAGAAATGACAAGACTGGCTTACAAAGGTCAGCCACAGAGTTGGCTGAGGAAGCACGCAGGGGGCGTCTGCACAATGGAAACGAAGGATTCAGTCCAAGGTCTGGAGCTCACTGCAGAATCCTGTGCAAGTCCGTATACGGAGGCCGATTACTTTCTTAGTCTAAAGTAACACTCAACTCCACTTGGAAAATAATCTATATTAATTCTTTCCTATCCGTAAATTGCAAATCCAACTACATTGCTTAGCAGATTGTATAATAAATGTCATCTTGTGTTGCAGATAAAGCCAATATTTTTTATTTTAAAGCTATAACATTACCTAATTCTTTCGTTTCTAAGTAAGGGGCAGAATTAGAAAAGCTTATAAGGTTAAATTGGTTATGATCCACTTCTTTGAAAAAACAATCCTTGCATCAGTGTTTACAATACCTAACAATCCTCCCGCCCCTACGAAGTTTCACAGTGTAGATTGTGGTCATGATCTAGCTGCACTGGAATATAGAACAGCCTCAGCTAGGCTTTGAATGTGTTACTTCTCTTCTTTTTTTTTTTCGTTTCTGTGTTTGGGAGTGAATGCAGAGTCTCACAAGGCTAAGCAAGTGCCCTGCCACAGAAGTATATACCCAGCCCAATGTTGTACTTTGAAATTATTGGACAAAATTGAATGTTTCAATATATGATGAGGGCAATATATTTAAATAGAAGAAACAGAAAATATGATTGGCACTACAGTTGATGTGGGAAGTAGGATTTCATCAAAGTTCATATATACTATACAGCCATTTAAAAAAAAATTTTGCCCCTTGACATTCATTGTAATGCCTGGTACCACCAGCTTTACTAACTGAAAACATTTCATGAGTGACTCCTTAAAAGATGACCTGCCTCTTTGAGGGACATGGTACAAGTTAATCCTAAAAGGTAACAAAAGCAAATGTGGAAGGCCTGTACCATTAAGCGCACATTTACCAATTTAGGTTTAAATGAGACCAACTTCACCAGTCCCATATGCGAATATAAATCTCATTTTTTTTTAAATCTTGGGGAAAACCATTAAAATATGTAAAATTAAAGCAGCACAGTGATTGTCATGCATGGCTGGAAGCAAGAACCACTTCAGCCTTTGGAATACACCATGATTGGTGTTCATATGGATTACATTTTAATATTATGCTGGAAGCTTAATTATAAAGGATTATTAGCAGATCATAAGAGGACTACAGTGAAATGGGGTTGCACAGAGTGGAATATCATTAGCTGTCTGATCTTCAAGTCATACCTTTCTCTCAGGTTGTCATCTTGCCTCTCTGTGAACTGTGGACAGTGTTTATAAGGGCCACCAGCCCCCTGCCTTGACATCGGCAGTAGAAAGTCTGTCTCTGCTTTGCTGAGGCTTTGACTTCTTTTTTTGGTTGGTTTCATTCCATCCAGTGGTCTATGATCCTTCAAAATGGAGCTTCATCATATGACCCCTTGAAAGCTACTTGACTACATTGGCTAATGTGTGTCAGTTGATAAAAAGGAATAGGACATAGAATCAGCAGATCTTTGTTTCTTTGGCAAAAGTAACACATGAAATAAATGAATGTATTAAAGCATGTGCTTGGGATCCACATTTAACATCTTGCTAATCTCACAGCAAAACTGCAATTAGGCAAAGAATCAGAGCTCTCTATTAAGCTTTTCAACAGATGACAGCAGTGGCCAGGCATAAGCAACTCTGTCTTTCATAATGCGGGCACAGCATTGTCTTAAAATAGCACTTATGTGGACTTTGTTATGTTAACTGTGGGAACCTTGGAGGAAATACATTTAGGCACTTGAAGACTAGAAGTCAAAAGATAAGGTCCAGTGATACGGTGAGCAGTGTGCCTGAGAGGTAAATTGCATGCAGAAACCAAACATGACAGGCTTAGATAAAACACTTATTATGATTAATACCAGAAGTAGAAACAACAAGCTCACTTCTTTCTGCAGCTTCAGGAAAACTTGCTTTTACCTGATAATGTTTATGGCTCTGGCTCACTGACCCAATGCCCCCTACTTTCTTAATGGCAGGCTACCAATCTGTGAAACATCAGAACTTCAGGGGTTCCTGCCTCTCTGATTTTCATCTTACTTGGGAAGATTTACTCATCAGTACTGTCCAGTTCCCACATGGAGAACATAAAGGAAGAAGCCCAGGGTCCTGGTATTTCCTGAAACAAACTGAGATTTAATGTTACTTATTTTCCTTAACATGCAATAGTTAGGACTTCACCTGCTCTTTGTACTTAGAGTATGTGCGTGGTGACAGTGAAGTGAAAGGGACAAATGATGTAGGTGAACTAAACCAGTATGAGAGGCAACCTCATTGCAGCTGTTAGCATCCACAGAAGGCAAATTTGCCTGCTTTTATTTGTATCACTCATAAAGATATCTACATGTCCTTTGATCTGTAAAAAACTGACTTTGTGGGAATATTGAAAGGTAGTATAATCTAACCCATTGCCAAAGTATTATCCCACTCATTTTCATTAGTGGAAGTTCTTGGATATTGTAAACGACTCTATTTACATTCAGTTCTAACTAGAACTGATCTAATAGCCTTATAACTTTTGACCGGTTGCTTCACTTTGGCATCTTGACATTGGACAGAGAAAGTAGAATTCTTTTTACGTGAGGCAATTTTTCAAGGCTTGTCATAATTTGACTAAGATGTGTGTTCTACTTGCAGAAAGTGTCTGATTCCTTCCAGCTGAATGAAATGATCCTTGGACAAGTCATCTCTTTGAGGACACACATCATTATTTCATTATATTTCTTAACGTGCATCATTTAAAGCAAATATTTAGTTTTGGATATAGTGTGAGAAGCATATAGTACAGATTTTACTCAGAGAGTGGGTATTGTAGTTTACCTAATAAATGCTAAGATGTACACTACATTCTTTTGATATTCATTTCTTAGTAAACTAATATACAACCAAGTGTAGGGATTTCAAATAAGCTATGAAACTTTTTGTTTCTCTCTCAAATATGTATCAATATCTACTGCTGTTAGGCTAAGCCTCCATTTGAGCTGTTGATTTTTTCTTTGAATCTGTCTCTAGGACTAAAATTCATCTTATTAATATTGTCCAAGCATTCTAATAATTGGGATCTTATTTAAAGACTTCTAAGTTCACATTAATGTGTAGGTTACTGACCTTTACCTTTAACTGCATATCTATATACACTTTGTAAGTAACTATACTTCTTGACACATAGTTATTGGTGAACATTGTATGCAAGTTGCATGGGAGTAAGAAAACTGTTGATTTTTGAATTACAGTATCTTTACATTTCTAAAAGGTACAGATGCATTGGTACATTCATCAGTCTTAGTGGATAGATGAATAAACTGAACAGATGCGTGAAAATGGTACTGTCACCTGTGTCTGATTGCAGAGATTGACATTTACAGTGTTATAGGCAGAAGGAGCTAAGATCAAGGAAGTAGATGTGCCTGTGTGGTTGAGATCACTCCCATTTCAAATGGCTTTACATTCATTTAGAAGAGGGCGGGCCAGCGTGATGTCTTGCATCAGAAAAGCTGAGGATCTTACAGGTGTTTTCTTCTGTTCATTCCCTTTCATCCAGTCACTGTGTTGAAGGAACCAGAAAGTCTAAACTTCAGACTTTCCCCCGGCTCAGGAGTAGTTGGAATGTTCTTAGATCCAAACTTGTTTCTATCAGATCTGTCAACTTCTTGATGTCCAAGATCCTGTCATGTGTGTCAGTTCTCCCTAAAACCTCCAGCCCTTGCTGTGCCTATAAGTCCCAAGACCGCAAGAGTTGAAGATTGTGTCAGTGATACCAATATGAATAGGTGTTGCCTATATTTTCGGCTGCCTAACTTTGCCTCTTTCCAAGATTTTAGTATTTGTTGAGTTCCTGGGATATAATAGGTATAATTCTCAGGAAAGGTACCACACATATAAATTCCTTTGAGTTTGTGAAAAAATTACTTTTTTTGCACATGTGTTTATGGATTAAGTCTTAGATCCACTAAACAATTCAAGGGAGATTACACTGAACACAACAAAAAGCCTGTGGCTGTCACAGTGAACGAGCCCACAGAACAGAGCTGTAAGAGGGAGGCAGCCAGTGCCTTAAAGGTAGGACTCAAGATTTACGAAGCACTGACTAGAAACAATAAGACTTTCTGTACTGTGGGTGTATTGTGGAATCGCCAGTGTCACTGGTGCAGAACTGTTTGAGCAAGCATTCTTGTTTTCACACAATAGAATATATCCTGGGCAATTTAAACAGAAAAGAAATACATCGGAAGGATCAGAGCTAGTTCACAGAATTACTGGGGAGGCTGGTGTAGTGTGAGGTTAAGCTCAAATTCTGCCCCAAACCATGACCGGAATAAAGGATATTTTTACTCATGCCAGCAAGAACTGAATACTATAACTGCCACTTAACTGCGATGGCACTGCCAGATGCCAAGTCCATTTCCTGAGATAGGAGCAGGATTGTGGTGCCCTAAGACATGGAAGCACATGCTGCAGCCTGTGCCAGCAAGTTGGAGCTCTGCACAGAGCCAGTTGTTCATGATCCTCATTCCTGTATCCCAGTGTTGAGCAGTCCATGTCGTGAGTAGACCTTAGCCCACATATCTGTACCTCATTGGGAAGGAAGGATGAGATTCAGCATTTTGACTTCTACACTGGAAAAGGGGGCTCAAAATCTAGGTGTTTTCTCTAATGTAAAGGGAATATTTAAATTGTAATAAATAGACAGAAACTCATTCATTCAACAAATTTTCAAGAGATAAGATTGAGCAAAAGGTAAAAATGAACCAGAGGTCTGAATATTGTGTAGTTTGTTCTGGGGAGCTGGGTGAGGAGGCTTGGAGAATGGAGAAAACCAGGTCATAAACAAATAGCTGAGTGGGGACTGTCCTGTGCCAGTTGGCTCAAACCATTACATCAAATACTGGAGCAGGGGAGAGACGGCACAATGCAGAGGCAGGGGTTGTACGGCTGCACGGTTCTGGTCGGGCTTCTGAAGGTCGGCCTCACAGAGGATGTGATGTATGAGCCCGGAGAGAAGGGACAGAGGCCACCACCACCCTGCTTGAGGGAGAAGCACGTGGAAAGGGATTTAGCTGTGGGGTTTGCCTAGCGGGTCTGAGTGACAGGAAAGAGACCAGTGTCACCGGAACCAAGTCACCAACATGAATAGCTGGAGATGAGGTTAGCGCTTGGACGTGGAAGACAGAACCTGCGTCCTAGATCAGAGCAGCAACAGAAGAAAGTGATAGGCAAGTGAAGATGGGCCCCAGCTTTAGAACAAGTTGCTCACTTTGGCTGTATCACAGAGCAAATAAGAGGAAAGAGCAAGCAGTTTACAAAAATATGCTGGAATTAGATAAAGAGTGTGTCCTAAAGTTTAGGCTGAGAATTGTAGGTTTGGTGCTGATGGTTATAGAGATATAGTAAAGGCTTCAGCTTGGGAAATGTCAAAAACAAACATTTAATTTGCAAGAAGATGAAGTTGTGTAGAAAATGGAGACCTAAGAGGATAGAAGAGTTAAAATGCTCTGGGGGAGCTAGGCACTGTGAGGCTTATTGTTTAGGTTGGGCTGTTTAGGTCATTCAGCAGTGAGGCTCAGAAATAAAGGAATGGATGTGAGTTGTAGAGACAGGATGAATCTGAGAAACTAAAGCTGTACTGGGGAGGGGGAAGAATTGTAAACAAAGCTGATACACAGCAGATATACAAGAACACACACTGATGTACCATTGCTCAAGTGCTGCAATACTGGCTGATAAACCTGTTTCCGTTAGTCACCTCGCACCCTACTACTCATTTCACTGGGTACTCAGACTTGTCTGTAGGTCTAGGACTCCACAATCCAGCACCTAAAAGACGGACTGCCAGCATGGCAATAACTACTAGGATCTTTTGCTTGGTGCCTTTGCAGAGCTGTTTATCAACTAGTTTGAATATCACCCTTGACATGCACAGACTTAGGACAATTGGGTTCAAAATACCATTTCTGTACTCCTGCCTCCTTAGCCTTCTGAGAAATGAAATTATCAGAGAGTCAAAGAAAGGCTACACAAGGTGAGGATTGATCAGATTCTCAGTCTTTAAAGGAGATTTCCCACAGATTTCCAGAAGACTGAGATTTTCATTCATAAGAATCTTGCTTATGTCCCTGCTTTGTAATATAGATTGGGAAGATATCAATTATATTTTTGTACAGCTTTACTGATAACCACAGCGGTCCAGTTATCATAATATTAAGCTCTGTATTCCTTATGATGTTGTCTTTGAGTAGAAAAATGTAGAAGAAAAAATATATCTACATTATTATAAGTGCATAGATTGGAAGTTCAATTTGTTACATTATTTGTGACTAATTAAAATTATCAGAAAATACTTCAAATGAGGTTGATTAAAAATCAAACATTGAAACTTTTGCAGGGCTTTTTCAATTACCTTAAATGTATCTGTTATCCTTTTTGGGTCCAAGTTTCTCCCGTGAAATATATATGGTTAATAGAAGCAGTAGTTAGTCTTGAGGGAAGGGAAGTAAAATGTTGTTAATGACTCATGAGGACCTCAGTCCTATAGTTTCTACCCATTGGGAGGTCTTCATGCTGAAATACTATGGACTGAATTTAGAAGTCCAAGATACATGAAATTCCTGACTTTGGCTCACTGGTGTACAGATCTTAAGTGCCACATATTGAATGCAGGATAGAATGTGCTTTTGAAGTTATTGATACAAGAGTAATCCACTCTTGTTGAGTGAATTTATAGCTCATATTTTGTGAAAAGTATACTTACAAAGCTGTTAAATAATTTTATTTACCAGCATGAGGCAGATGAGATCATTACTTTTCAATGTAAAGGAATATAGATGCAGATGTATAACTATGTGCCCTGATTGAATTTAATTCAACTTGAAAATACACATTGAGTTCTGGCCATGTTAGAGTCATGTGTGAGCATTTCAGGGGAGAAGACGATGGGTATGAATGGTCCATGAGGGCGACACAGAAAAATGGCTCTGATGCTGGGTAAATGTGAAAATGTCTTGAGATGAAGACATACATGAATGTGCTCAGGGTTCAAAAAGAACTCCTATAAATATTTTATGTCAGTTTCCTCATTAGAATAACATATCTCAGGCAGATAACTTTATAAAGATAAAAGGGCTATTTTGCTCACAAGGTTCAAGGTCAAGATGGGCAGGTCCTCTGGGTTTGGCCTGTGGGAAGGGTAACAAACGGTGGCACATTGTGGCAGAGAAGTGCATGTAGAAGAGCTCACATCACCAAACAGGAAGTCTGAGGGAGAGGTTCCCATCCCACAGTGCCTCACAACTGCATCCCTCCAGTGACCTAAGGGTGTCTCCCTGCACCTCCCGGTAGCACCAGTCTGGGAGGCAGACTTCAGTGACAACAGATTCTTGGTAACACTCAGCTCCCACCCAAACCACAGCACATGTGATGACAGGAAAAACAAAAACAGCATCTAAAATGTTTTGAACAATCATTCAGTGCCAGGCATTGTTCTGAACACTTCAGAGGGATTATCTCATTTTACTTTATAAAAAAAAATTGTCGAAAAGCAGCTGTGCATATTTATAGATTACAGTGTGATGTCCTCATCTACGTAGTATTAGCAAGATTAAAGCAAGTTATCTTGATCGCATCACCAAATTAATTTTTGCATTGAGAATGTTAAAAGTGTATTAGAAATTTTAAAAAATCACTACTATTATTTGTGGTTTTCATGTAGTACAACAAATAGATCACTAAAACTTATTCCTGCAGTGTACCTGAGTCTTTGTACAATTTGATTAATTCATGTCTTTCCCCACCCATCCTACTTCCAATAACCATCATTCCAGTCTCTTTTTGTATAAGATAAAACTTTGTAGATTTCATATGTGAGATTATACAGCATTTGTCTTTGTATAAATATTACTTTACCCCTTTACTAACTATAATATTTACTCACTATAATATCTGTCAGGTCTATCCATGTCCTCATCCATCTTGTGGTGAATGACATAATTTCCTTTACAGGGATGTACAGTATCTATCTATTTTTCTATCTATCTATCTATCTAAAATCTATTTATCTATTGATATACACTTAAGTTTCTTCCATATCTCAACAGTTGTGTATGATTCTGAAATGAACATAGGAGTGTAGATCTCTTTGACATAGGGATTACAATTTCTTTGAACACATATGAGAGTAGGTTTCTAACATTACTTTTAGTTTTTTGAGGGTCTGCCCTACTGTATTACAAAATGGCCGTACTAATTTACATTCCTGTCAGTGATGTACAAGGGCCCCCTTTCTCCACATCCGTGCTAGCACTTGTTATCACCCACTTTTCGATGGTACCCCTCCTAACACAGGTGAAAGAAGACCTTACTGTGGTTCTAATTTTCATTTCCTTGATGAGTAGTGACGCTGGTCACTGTTTACACATCCATTGCCCCTTAGTAGCACTTTTTTGGAGAAATGTCTGTTGGTTCACTTGTCCACTTTTAATTGAATTATTTACTTGCCATTGAGCTCTTTCCTTACACATATTGAATATTAGATGTGTGTTTTGCAAATATTGTCTTCAAATCTGTGGACTGTGTCTTTTTTCGGCCAATTTTTCTGTTTGATATGTAGAAGCGTTTTAGTTTCATGAAGTTCCAGTTGTTTATTTTTGCTTCTGTTGCCTGTGCTTCAGGAATCCTTGATAAAAATATTATCCAGACCATTGCTGTGGAGGTCTTTCTTCATGTTTTCTTTTAGCAGCTTTACATCGTCAAGTGTTATATATAAATCTTGAGTCCAGTTTGAGCTGATTTTTGTACATGGTGTGATATGAGGATTCAGTTCCACTCTTCTGCACATGGATATCTAGTTTTTTTCTGGCACCATTTATTAAAGAAACTATGCTTTCACTTCCTGTGTCCTATGACACCTTTCTCAAAATTCAGTCAACTCTAAGAACCTGGGTTTATTTATGGGCTTTTAAATTCTATGTCATTGTTCAAAATGTCTGTTTATATGTTAATACCATGCTATTTTGATTATAATAGCTTTGTTATATCTTTTGAAGTCTTGGAATATGATACTGCCAGTTTTGTTCTCTTTTGTTCAAGATTACTTTGACTAGTTAGGGTCTTTTGGATTTCATATTATGTTATTTAGTTTTCACAACTAAAAGTACAACTATATCACAACTTCATAAATGAGAAAACTATGTCTTGGAGAAATAAACTCACCTAAATAAACTTGCCTGGACAGTAATCAGAGGGATAGAAGTTCAAATGTAGGTAATACTATGTGTAAGCTTAAATTGTTTTCCAAGTTATTCTCTTACCATAAGTTATGTTTAAGAAGATACATTTGAAAAAAATCAGAGTTTGTAACTTCATATGTATTAATATTCTGCAAATACCAAGTCTGTCTCTTATTTAAATTATCTGAATAAAATAAAAGCTATTAGAAAAAGAAATTTTTCTTTTCTTGTTTACATATTCAAATACTTTTGAAAATAAGCTTTAGAGATAAACATTACTAGTAGAGCTAGAATAAATATGAGATTGTACTTCACTTATCTTTATCAAGATAAGTCTCCAGAAATAAGAAATATATCATGAATCTTAAATTTTTTTCATGATATTGAGCTGGGTTGTACAAGGCAGTTTCCTAATGTGTCTCAGTACATTGCCTATAAAGAAGTATAAGCAGGAAACTTGAAGTGATATGAATTTTAGTTTCTGTCTAAAGGCATTATAAATTATATTATGATTTAAAGCAACATTGAACCAACTTACGTGAAAGAAAAATAAAGACAGCAAGCAACCCATTTGTTTTTGTATATGAATTGATTTTAACTAAAAAATAATTTAATTAGCAAGATATATACTATCAGAGCAATGAAAACATTCATTAATATAACATTTTTCTCTTGATTGTATTAATCAGACAGAAGAAGCATAGCTATTTTTCAGTGTTAAGTTGTTAATTAATTCATACTGGGAATATTAGTTGAGTTTTGCCAGAAACAACCTATTTCAGGCAATGAAGGTAGAGCAAGAAACAATACAGACAAAAACCTCTGTCTTCCTGAAGCTTATGTGAATAAATAAATATGAAAGAATGCAAATATATAAATATCAGTCATGCCAGATGGTGTTAATGCTATGTCACAGTGGGACGAAGAGGAATGAAGAGTGAGTTTAAATATACAGGGGGTGGAGGGGGGAGTGAGCCCGTGGAATTCTCAGCTGACTGGTGATCTTGCTATTTTTTGCTTCCATGTCTTCACACATTTTATGATAAGATATGTGACCAAGGAAGCACTGGGATCAGAGGACATGATGAGCCATTTGTCTGTGAGACATGGGCTTCCAAGATTTCATGGTTGTTATGTCACTAACACTGTCAGGTTTGGTTAGTCTAGATCAACAGCGCATTAAAACCATCCATTTTCTTGTAATGGAGGAATTTATAAATTTATGAATCCATTAGTTTTTAAGTGAAGGACTTGAATGTTACTGTCAAGATAAAGCACTTTGTTTTAAATGACAATGAAAAAGTGAGATTAATATGTGGAGTCATCACCCAGAAAGAAACTTGGGGAAACAGTAAGCAGGGTTATGAGATAATTGTTAGTACAAATTACAAATTATTTGGTTTACCTTTCTATCTAATTAGACAGTCTTACTGGTAGCAACAGGTTCACAGTAACCATTATCAATTTGAAGAGACTGACTTAATAGTTCCCTTTGAAGGTTTTACTGCTGGGATTCTTGATATCCATAGAGTATATAATATCACATATGTGCATAGATATTAAACTACTTTATCCAGAGGAGACACTGTAAGAAGAAAAATGGAACAGAAAAAGAATGAAGTTTGTAGGTAAGATGTGATTCTTATGTGGGGTGGTCATGGTGCCAGTTGAATGGAAACATGAAATAACTAAGACATTTCTATGGCAGGGTAACATTAGAAGATACTGTTTAAGACATAAAAATACAGCATTTCTTATCTTCATTTTTTCCTTATAACATAGTATGAAATTAATGGAAGGATAAGTGAATAACAAAATTGGTAGAAATATGAGAAGCACCTCACAGCAAGTGGGTGACCAGCCTTGGGGTCTGGTGGGCCTGGTTAGTGACAGAAAGCCTTCAAGGATCTGGGTCCCCACCTGGCCCTGGGGCTGTCAGAGGAGGGCAGGCCCCTGTGCTCAGGAGAGCTACTGCAGGACAAAGGAACTATTTCAGATTGAGCTTTTCAAATATCTTTTTCCATAAGATACACTATCTGAAAATAGATGTTCTTTATTTTCTAAATAGTTTAATATGTTTAATGAAATTTCAGAAAACAAATAAAAATTATAATAATGTGCTTTTAGGAAAAAAAGCTCAATTAGGTGCCTAGAAAGCTGGATTGCTTTTTGGTTTTATCATTGTTTGCCTTTAAAAGCTATTTCCTGCCCCCAAACCAATAGGTGTTATTGCATGATTTTCTCCTGACCATACTCTTTAAAATGAGAAATATTTCCATTAAAATGAAATAAAAATTTATTTAACTTAAAATCTATTCTTAAGTCTACTTAACTGAAAAAAATTCTTCGACTATTTTTATTTTCTGGACACCACCTGCAGGGTTTATATTTTACTTAGCAGCTGTCAGTATCAGTTGCTTGGGTGAGACAGTGTGTGGGATGTGCTCCTGTCAGTTATGCTTCCTCCACCCCTGATAGTCCAAGGAGCCAATGGTGAGTGCTTTTAGGAAGAGCCATGGATGATAGCACACCCACAATAATGGAAGTTCTACAGTAATATTTTCAGATGACAATTATTTTGCTATGATAAAGCTAAGATTCTAAAATAGCAGTGTCTTTAGTATTATGGGCTGTGACCCATGCAGATCTTCCATCAGGTTAATATCCCTCAGTTATTGTGAGCTGATCAGGTCTACAATCTCTGGAACAAGTGTACAATGAAGGCTAAATAAAAAGAGGCAAATGGAATGATTTCAGGACTCCAGGAGAGTCAAAGCCCTCTCATAGAGTTCAAGATTTTCTCAGGGCTAAGACCAAGACCTTCCCTGGGTGGCCCATATTTATTTGGTTATCAGAAGGAGGGAGGGGAATATTCAAGAAGGGCAGAATTATTCAAGGACTTCTCCAAGTAAAGTATTAAATTAATCCTTAGGAAGGATTAAATTAATCCACCCAGGAGTGAGTTGTCTGAGGCTATAATCTTTATCTAGTTGAGATTGGATCCAGGTGTCCTTGGCTGTGATCTTGTCTTATCCTTTGAGGCTTTCTGGCTTCATCTGCCATTACACGTTTCAGTAGGGATTAGTGACTCACAAGGTTTGCTTACTATGAGTCCACTGCCCATCTCCAGACAAGGAGCCTAGGCCTTGGACAGATTCACAAATCAATATGAAAAGCCCATTGGTTAATTTAAGTCCTTCTTAGGGCTGCTTCATAGTGGTCTCATCAATCTTCCATACCAACAGAATTCATGTGTTATTGCATGAACTGTGAAAGATGAGTTACACACATATGTTCTAAAAATGAAAATCAAGTGATCAAATTTGCTTGACCATTTCTGTTTCTGTGATGTCTACAGGGTGGTGATACTATACTAACTAATTAGTATTATCAGAATGTCATACAAGGTGAGTTTATGGTTTAGACAGACCTTGAAAGATTAGGTGCTGTTAGAAATAAACCTGTGAATCTAGAGAAAATATTTTGAAAATTCACCTTAAAATTTTTTAGGCACTGTGTGATTTTATTTCAAAATATGATTGCTTCCTATAAATGCTTCCAGAATTGCACACTTCAGAAATTTTCAAGCTTGGTAGCAGGAATTTCTGATGTCTTTAGAAGTCTCCCAGGTGAATATTGCAAAAGGTTTTGAATCATATGTTTAAAAATATAAACTGACAAAATATTCCACATAGTTTATCAGAAAAGTTGATTGATTCAGGACAGACATATATTTTCTAGCAAAATTTAAATAATACTTTTTCTAAATTATATATGATTATCTATAATATCATGTATATTATATAACTAGAACAGGGTATTGGTGATTAAGAATATAGGCTGCTCATAATAAATACTGTATATTATTGATACAGAGTGACACCTATTTATTGTGTGAGAGATTATAGTAAGTGATTGTCAAAATAGGCATCATGATTTGGTAAATGCTGTCATTGTTTTTCGGCACATTCCCTTCCATTTTGACTCATCTTCTTTAGGTATTTCTTTTAACTATGAGTGTCATTAAAATTAAACCTCTATTAAACTTAATTATAAAGTAATATATTCAATGACTTATTTCTGTTTAAAATATTATTGATGAAGTTTTCTTGAGGGCAAAAGTCTTTAGTACCATTAGTAATTATATAAAATACTGGTTCTTTTTTCTTCTTTGTGGTACTGAGGACTGAGCCCAGAGTCCTTCCTGTGAGTTATACCCCAGCCCTTTTCATTCGCTTCTTTTCTTGTTTGAGACAGGGTCTCTAGGGGTTACATTGCCCAGGCTGGGCTTGAACTTGAGATCCCACTGCTTCAGTTTCCAAAGGGCTGGGATTACACATGTGTGCCATCCCACAGGCTTAGAAAATGCTCTTTCATTTTTATTTTAAATTTTATTGTACTTATTCTTAATAATGTACATTATATCATACAATTTAAATGAGTATTCTTCAAGTATTCAAATACTATACTAAGGTGAAATTCACATCATATGGAATGAGCCATTTTAAAGTAAGCATTTCAGTGGCAGCTAATGTATCCATAATACAGGGCAAACAGCCTCTAGCTAGTTCAAGTCATTTCCATCACTGCAAAATAAAATCCTTCAGGCACTGAGCAGTTGCTCCCCGCCCCTCCCTTCCTCCAGGCCCTGGAACTGCTCCTCTGAATTGCCTCCAAGCACTCATTTCATGTGCACGTTGTGTAAGGAGGAATCCTCGGAATCCTCGGACCTTTTGTGTCCAGCGCCTTTGGCTAAGTGCGTTCTGGAGGTTCACTCACACTGCAGTGCAGAGCGGTGCCTTGCTCCAATGTATGGCTTCATGATGTTCCATCCTATGAATGAGCCACAGTATCCACTGACATAGCTGGGTATGTTTCTGCCTCCTGGCTGTTGTGGGCGGCACTGCTGTGGACCCGAGTGTGTTAGGATTTGGCTACTTGTTTTACTTCTCTGGGACACATACTTAGTAGTGGAATAGGGGAGAAGAAAGGTTTAAAAAAGCTGTGCCAAGATGTTTGGGGAGCTGCCACGCTGTTTCCTCAGCCACTGCTCTGAAGGAAGGTCCAACTGCAATAACAGTATTTTAAATTTGATGAACTGTTAGTGGTGCCTGCCCAAATGTTGTTTCCTGAGTAGGAATGAAAAATCCTACCTCAGGAAAGCACTTACAGCCCATGGGAGGTGAGTGAGTGATGGTTGGGGTATGTGGCGAGACAGCACGTGGCTGCAGCACCGTGGGAATCAGCATCTGGGTCTGGCCCTCTTTCTACTGGACCTCTCCATATCTAAGAGGGGAGTTTCTGCAGTGAGACCATAGGCCAAAGGTCAGAGCTGTGGTTGTCCCACTGTAGGTAACTTTGTTGCTATGCAGTCTCTTTAAAGTATCAATGAAGAGTATGGAGAAGATACCTTGTAGACAGCCCATAATGCAGTTTTTGCAAATGAAATCTTGCTGAAGTAACATTAGAACCCTTATGAGATAGGCATTATGGTATCTCCTTTCCAAAGAAGGGGTCTGACGCTAACAGGAGTCCATAAGCTTACTTAAATCCTAGGTGTGATCTCAAGGTAACCTCTCTTTCCATTGAACTTTGGCTGGAAAGAAAACTTGTTTTAATGTTTCTTCTAAATGTTTCAGACAATCACTTGCCCAGAAACCCTGATCTTGGCTTGATTTACCTTCTTTGTGCCTATGGCACTGTTGGATTGTGGAAACACCATTAGCTCCACAACATTGATGTTCTTCTTCCAAACTCATTAAGAACAGTGAGTATGCTGATCCCAGAAGGGGGAGGATCCTAGCCTACTGCATCCCTCTCACCTAGAGCTGATAGGTGAGAATTCTTTTATTGTTTTTCATTTGAATGTATTCTTCTCTAAGCTGGTGTTTTTACCTCTTGTCCAGGAAAAGAGACATGTTTTAAGCCAATAAATCTCAAAAGCCTAGAACCAACACTAAGATCCATCATCTTGCATCATAAAAATGCCGGCAGGTTTCTTCTGTGTAACCACTATACACTTCTCATGCTACATTCAAAGTTTACAAAGATCTTGTGTGGCTCCAGAAATAGAAATGAGGGGAAAAATAGTAAAATCCTGATAGAAAGTCATCTTGGTATAAACAAAAAGGGTATCCAAGCTGTGGGAATGATAGCTATGGTTTGAAAGTTTGAGTACCAAGTTTACATATTACACATGCACAGAAGTATTTGCTGTTTTTTAAAACTGAAACAGATGAGGCAAATCATGTGTTGCAGAGACATGTTTTGCAGAGAGTCAGGTGATGGCTGTCACTCCCCCGGACGTTATTTTTCTAGTCATTGTTACAGTAACCTAATACAATAAGTGACTGAAGGATATGGTGAATATTTAAGTTAAAATTACAATAGAAGACACTGTCACCAATGATAAGAGTATTCAAAGCAAGTTGGGGTATTTTGAATGGAAGAATTAATGCCAATGTCTTTTACTATAGTACATTTTTAAATTTAAACATTCACCATACTTTATGATTGTCTTGGTTACTTTTCTCTTGTTGCTGAGACAAAATACCCAGCACCCAAAATGAAGGAAGGAAAGGTTTATTTAGCTTACAGTTTGTGAAGATTTCAGTCCATACTTGGCTGATTCTGAGGCAGAGTGGCACATGGCAGAGGGCAAACTGTTCAGGGCAGCAGAGCACAGCAAAACAACCAGCAAAAGGAAGGAATGGCTGCAAGCAGCCTCTTTCCTTCCCTTACATTGTAAACAGGCTACCCCCACCCAGGGGGTGTGTAGCACTCACACAGTCTCCATGGCCACCTCTTCCAAAAGCTCAGCACGTATACAAAATAAGCACCCTGACTTGGCTTCCTGCTGAATCACTCAGTCAAACCTCTAGACTCCCCAAGTTGACACAATGTATCAACCATAACAATGATCATCTTGCAGTCAACCATTTATGGAAATTTTGTCAAATGCATTATTGTACGTCCTCATGCATCTTATTCACTGGATCTAGCACTGTGGAACTTCTGGCTTTTCCCCAAAGTGAAAATACTGTGAAAGGTGAATGTTTGGAATGACCGGAGAACACCAAGGCAACTAGGACAGCGAAATAAAAACATTCAGGAAAGAGCACTTCAGAACTGCTTCAGAAAGTGGTGAGAAGGATGGGGTAAATGTGCTTGAAAGGAGGGGGATTCTTTTGCAGATAATTAATGACAATGTGTCTTTGACTTTAATAACTTGTTTCAGAATTTTGTAAACATTCACTGTATTTTTTGATCATGCCACAGATCTATTTACCTGTTTTCTCCTATTGAATGTGAAAAACAGAGAACTTGTCACTGTCATTCCTGATGCCCTGCATGAAACCTGGCAGATAGGAATTGCTCAAAATAAGTTTGATGAAGTACTTGGCAAAATAAGCAAAGATAGAATTGCCCCTGAAGGCAAAAGGCTTTTGTTACTTATATTTTAATGAGTTTTACTTTGGATTCTAGATTTTTAAGATATACGGGTTTTCGAAAATGGTACAAATATGATTATATATCTCTGAGAGGAAGAGGCTGTAGGGAGACAAAAGACACAGGCAGATCACACCGCTCCTGGCCACCTTCCTCCTGTTGGATTCCAGGGTTATTGTCACCTTCTCTTCACAGCTGTCGCCCTCCTGGCTGCCCCCATGCCCTGCCTTCACGGACTCTAGATTCTTGTTGAGTGAGTCTCAGGGTTGGGGGAGGGAGTCACATGTAGGGGACCAGAGGGGCGGAGGAGAGAGACTCCAGCGTGTCCACCCCCTGCTGTCTTTCCTGCCTTTCTCAGGTGGGCGTTGCGGGACTGCTCTGTCCCCAGGTGCCCAAAACACTCCTGTCAGTCTGTTTAGGCTGACAAGTTTTCTGAGTGGTCATTGGTGTAATCCATGATGTTTGGGCCTGCTTTCTCAATTTGGATGAAAAAGTTCATTAGTTTGAAGTCATGAAAATGTAATTCACTACATGCTCTTTTAAATTTGTCACTGTTTACTTTTCTTCAAGAAAAATAACATGGCTATTTCTAACCTGAAACCCTCAAATACATTTCACCTATATGTTTTCCTGTGTTTTTACAAGGCTGCTTTTAAGTGTAAGGATCTTTGAAGCACAATAATTCATCCCCAGGACAGACTGCGTTATTTCTTACATCAGTCTCTGTGTTCTCAAGTGAAACAGACACACACGGAATAACTATCAAGTGAAAGGGTCCAGTTTAGTTGGAGAGTCAAGACTGCGTGCTCTGTGGTCAAGCAGCCTGGACTCCAAGTCTGGCTCCATATGTACTTGAAAGTTTAAGAAATTTACCAAGAATTGCGCAGATTAAGTGAGTTGTTCACACTACAGGCTCAGGCAGTCTCAGGTGAGTCACCAACAGTCCCGGAGGAGAAGCCCACTGGGGCAGGCATGTGGAGGACAGGACACCTGCCCAGCAAGCTTCAGCCCTGCCTCATACTGTGGAAATGACAGCGTGTTTATTGCTTAGCTTGGAGAAGGCTAAGTGTAAAGGACTTAGCCCAGCACCTGGCGAAGGGAAAGCACCAATGTGTGCTCCCTCACAGGACAGCAGTAGCATCTAGGACACTATCTAGGAAAGGCAGCTATCTGAAATATGCTCAACCTCCAATATTTAAAAAAATATAATTATTATAATAAAGATTTTGAATGCACCCTATTTTCTAATTTATTACTTTGTTGTTTAATAAAGAATACCTTGTCCTTGGCAGGGGCTATATAGCTCAGTGGCACAAGCACCTGCCTGGATGCCTGGAAAGGTCCTGAGTTCAATTCCTGGTATGAAAAAAAAAGTTTTGTCAGGTTACCAGGCTCATTTTATAGACATTATTATGGATTTATGATACCATTAATTAATAGACATTATTTTTGTTCACTTATTTGCTGTATTAGCTTTCTGCTTCTACAACACAGATCATTTAATTTATAAAGAGAAAGGCTTATTTTGGTTTACAGTTTTTGAGGTTCTCACCTAAGATCAAGCAGACCCATTGCTGCTAAATATCTGGTGCTGCTGGCAACAGCAGGGACCATGGGAAAGCATGGCCAGGAAGCTAAGGCCAAGAGGGAGAGACAGGGTCTCACAGCCCACTTTGAGGGCACACCCAAGATGACCTAGGGTTGTCCCATTAGGATCCACCTTCTGTGAGGAGGAAGACGAAGCCCCAAGCAGGAGAAAGCAGAGAGCTGGCGGTGCAAATCCCACCTCCCTCGCTGTCCTGTCAGCCAGACAGTTCTGCACTTCGGAGACCGGAGGTAGTAACGTGAGCACTATGAGCCGCCCCTCTGGACTTCTTGGAGAAAAATCTAAAAATAGTTTCTCCAAATTCAGGTTGACTATAAGAGGATTTAACTGTGTCTGTGTGAAAACACCCTCAGGGATCTGAAAAATTTAATGCACTTGAAACAATCCCTGTAGAGCAGGCAAGAAATCACTATCTTCAGTAGATCATAGCCAAGTAAAAGATATCATTAAGGAACCACATATAGGTATAGCTCAGCTTATTGCATTTATACTAAAATTAGTTGCTTAGAGATCAAGTAATACCTCATGAAGACAGTCTTATTTATATAGATTGTTTTGAAATACTGTTTCAGTCATCTAAACATATCTATTACTTAGATTTTTTTCAGATATCATTGCACATTTTCAATAACTCTCTCTTCCTCTGCCCTTACCTCCTAATTTCTCCTTGTGTAGGAGAGCAGAATAAAGCGTTAAGAGCTTGTTAGGGAGTCAGATAAACTTGGATTCACATTTAATTTCAGGCTATTTCTCCATATGTGCTTTTTAGCAAATAGCTACTTTGAGCGTCGGTTTCCTGACTAGGAAGCTGAGGTAAATATTAACACATGCCTCACTATCTAGCTGAAAGTCAGAATGGGGATATTTTTAAGATGCTTAGGGGGCTGGGGATATAGCTCAGTGGAATAAGCGCCTGCCTAGCAAGCGCGGGGTCCTGAGTTCGATCCCCAGTACCGCAAAAAAAAAAAAAAAGATGCTTAGCCCAGTGTGTGTCACATAGCTATTGGGTAATATATAAGCTACCTATTTAACTCTGCAAATGAGATTTTTATAATAATGTTGATAGTTTATACTGTATATTTATTGTACAACTTCACATTTATTGTCCTATGTTCTATCTCCATTGGGGATGGCTTGTGATTATTATCATTCTATGCATACATTTAAGAAAATCGAGACTCCAAGATACCACGAGATGGAAGAATTGAGATTGACGTTAGTCATCTAATTGCGGAGAAAGTGTGTTTCTCTCAGTGGTGCAGAGTGACAAGTATGGGAAATAACAACAATGAAAGATCTTTTAATTTTAATTTGTATGCTTTATTCTTTTTTAGCTCATGTTGCTGTCTCTGTAATCCAATGACTAAAACTTCTTTTCCTCACCTCAAAAGTCCTACCGAGAGCAGGAGGGAGAGGTACCCCTCAGGTGGGCATGGGGAGGGGTAAGCAAGTGCACTACTTTAAAGAATGGGCTTTTTACTATTTCCCAAATGGTTTTTAAAATAGGAATGTGTCCTATGAAATATACCTGACCAGAGCTAGCCTGGCCTCCTGAGATAAGCAAATGGCCACTGGGATTTTACTCAGCTTAGAAAGTGTAACCAGAAGAACTTTGGCATCATGTATATCCTGGAAAAAAGCTATAACATGGGTTATTTTATTTGCTTTATTTCTACTGGCAGGGGAAAGAAAGAAACATTACCAGCTCAAAAAGATTTTTCAGGTCTTATAGATTAACCACTGAAAAGGAAGACAATTTTATTAACGGTTCTTCACTTTAACCATCTGTAAAGGGTGGATCTGAACTATAGATTTCAAGAGGTTTTAAATTACGTGACAGAATCATTCATCTTTACCAAATCAACCAATCAAAGCATAAAACTGTGAACTCCTTAGAAAAAACAGTGTTACATTACATTTTGATGAGTATTTCCACACTAAGAACACGAGTAGAATTTATTCCTTTGATTAGCAAAAGCAAAATGCTATTTTTAACCAACAAATATACTTCATCCTTTATTTTCCCTATGTTTTCCTTTTTTATTATTGCTTAAAAAAGATGGAATACATACTACATTATTTGATTTAGAAGTTATAAAAATGAGTTTGCTTCCTAGCATCCTCCACTGGTGACTGTAAATATAAACAGAAAATTTTCTTAGTTATTATCTAGATTAGTGATGGTGAACCTTTTAGAGAATGAGCACCCAAATTGCAACAAAGTTCCAGCAGTGCAATTAAGCCTGAATACTGAGGTTTTAGTTGAGAAAAAACAACTGTTATCTGACACCTGGCTGCTGGGGTGGCTTAGCTCAGATGCTGACAGAGAAGGCTGATCTAAATGGGACTGTGCCCTTATTTTATCTCCTGAGTCCTTAGGACACATCTTCTGTAGTTTTTGTTAGCTTTCTAATCTTGAACCAAGCTCATCCTACACATTTTCTACTCCAAGGCAGTATCAGCCACACCCCCAAGAAGCCCTGCTTCTTTGTAATGGGCAACCATTTTAGGACAAAGTAATCTGGATGGTAGGGAAAGCAAACATTTTCTGTAAGATTTGTGTGCATTCCTTAATCGTGTACTGCCTACTTGATCTAGCTGAATTTCTACACCAGCCGTATCTTATTTGTCTTTGAGGTCAGGAAGCCTGAAGGCTGGTATTTCTCTTCAGGTGAGGGAGCCTAAGAACTGGTTGGATCGAAAATGGCTGCCAAGTGAAGCAGCATGCTGACACCCCACCCACTACCATGAAAATTGCCATTTGCTATGTCAGTGACTGGAAAGAACCATAAAAAAAGCAGAAAGAGGTAGTGTCTCCTGGAGAGACAGGACTATTTTTCCTTTTATTTGCCTATTCCTCTGCTGTTCCTTTTACTCTAGATGTATATAACCTTTTAACTTCCAGTGGATATAGAAGTTGATTTATCTCCTTCTATTCTTGGCCCAGAATAAAACTCTCCTTTGCTGTTCAACCAGTCTTGCTAATGATTCCACAATTTAGAGAGGGAAAAAGAAACCAGTTACACATCAGAATTTGGTAAAATCTTAGTTCACAATTCTTTAAATTATTACAATTGATCACACTTCAGTACCGAACCAGCGTAATTTAGACCAGTGGTTTGCAACTGACATTGGTTGTCTATACCTATAAGTAAACTGTTGTCCTGACACAGTGCTCTATCGCATTCATGCTTTATTGGGCTCATTGACAAACATCATATTAATTTACTTTATAAAAAGTTATCCAAAAGTGGCAATAAGACTTTTGTAATCTTTTCTTGTCACCCTCTAGTGTATTGTGTTATTGAGGTGGGGAATTTATAAAGTATTACATGTTTTTAATTCACAAGCTAATCCTGTTACCTGCTTGTTCTTGCTCATATTGAAAAGTGAATCAAGGTTTAGTGAAAATTTGTTTTTTGTTTGATAAAGTTGTGAAGTAGTTGAAGTTTAGAAGAATGTCATCTTGAATGTCCTGTTTAATGTTTTCATCTGTAGTTCCATTCAAGCTCCACACTTCTGGTGATTTAACTATTTTGCTCAATAGAAAATAAGAATCCATTATCTGTTCATCTGTACTCAATTAGCACTGGTAAATATGTAAGTAGAGCCATACTTTCAAATGTTAATGCTATGTTCAGTTGAAATTAATGGTTTTTATTATGCAGGGAATTTAACAAAGTGTTACTTTTGATTAAAATGAAATTTTGACTTTTGGGAATGGTGCAGTTTCACTTATGATGATAGATGGAATGCTAGTAGAAAACAGGGCCTAGAGTTTTAAATTGTTCTCCATTCCACCAAAGTACATAGCACCTAGCTAACATAATTGCTTGCATATATTCTGTATAAAGTACTGTAAACTAAATAAAAATCTGTTTTCCTGTTCTAGGTTTTGAAGCTCACCCCATGTCCTAGTTTGGAAATAGTGTATTCTAAAGAACAGCATTTTTTATTACTCTATTACTAAAATAATAAACTAGGCTAATCTAGTTCATGCTGAATGGTGCTTACTCTTTGTATAAAATCTAAAATAGTTGTTAAGAGTCATCTCTAAGGTAGGAAAAATACTATTGGGTAGTGATTGTGCTAAAAGGCATCAGTCACAGTGTGTTTCTTGTGCTAAGCAGTCTGGGATTGGAAACTATGGAGTCAGATACTAAACATCTTATATTAGGCTCTGAGGACCATGTGGTATCTATCACAAAAACTGAACCGTATCATTGTACCTTGAAAGCAGTAATAGATCATATCTAAATTAATGACTTTCACTGTCAGATTAATTTGTGGATGTAAAAATTTGACTTTTATATAATTTCATTGTTGTAAAATCATTTCCCCCCCAACCATTTAGATGTGTAAGAACCACTCTTAGTCCATGGACCATGAAGGAACAGGCAGTGGGTTGGGGCTTAGGAGCAGGCCATAGTTTTCTAACACCTGCTATATACTAGGAAACATGGTGAACGTGAGGTTTGATTGTTAATGTAAGTGAAAAAAGACAAGCTGAAAGTTTAAGTCCTTCAGAGTCCAGGAGATGCTCTAAAGAGGTTATTTGATGTTCAAGTTCAAATATATGAAAGTTTTAGAAAGTAAATACAGAATCTGATACTCGTCTAACTAGAAGTATAGTATAATCTTTTCTTCATAATTTCTTGTTTTACTGGGAATCTTACTCATAAGTGACTTATAAGATTAGAATCATGCATGAAAATCAATTCAAATGGTCAGTGAGGTACCTGTCCAGGCAGGAAATGATGTTTTACAGATTATTCTCTGGAACTTATAGTAAGAATGAAAACTTTAATAGCACTAACTTTTTGTTTTCTTTATTTTGTTTGTCTGTAACAACAGCTTGTGAGTCAGATGTGACTATTATCTCACTCTCAGAGGAAGAAATTAAGAAATTTCTAAACAATCATCTTATGTGCTAACAAGTTGAAGCCAAGACCTAACTGTTTCTCTTAGATTCCAAAGCTTGGTCTTTCAGCCATAGTGAAGGACCATGTCTGTGAGCGCTTTTGTATCTGTGTACTTGTTTATTTCTATAGAACCAATATCTTTACTCATGTAAAAGATTATCTAGTTTTTATTTATTTGAAAAGAAATCAGAAAACACTGTACACAACTTCTTATATAAACATGAAATAGGCAATTTAATTCATTTCTCTAGTGATTCTGAAAAGCATCTGTTTAGAAATTCTTATAATTATGAAACTTAAGCCAATATTTCAGTTTTTACTAATGCTGAAATTATGATTTTCATAGTTCACTTAAACAAAAAAAACGCTTTTATTTATCTTTCCTGTTTTTTCTTTTCTCATTTATATGTTTATCTGAAGAACAAAAAAGCCATTGGGATCTGATGCAATGTAAAGGTGGGATAAAATGTGTGATTGTTTTTTGTAGGAGCCCTATGAACACACCCTAGAAAAATATTTCTTTAGATTAGGCTTCTAATTTTATATTGATCTAGAGAAATTCATTATGTTGAGCTTTATATTTCTATGTAGTTCAACATATGACATATGCTTTATTGTAATTGTTTTGAAACTCGAGTGATTGTACATAAGTGGATAATGAAATTAGTAGGGCAAATGTGGTAGATTAAAAAATGATAGAATATAAGTTGTGAAAGTCCATTACACTAAACAGGGATATGTATTATTTCATGAGAAAAGTCTCACTTGTGTATGGTTGGCTGTATCTCCATGACTGTGCTTCCTGAGAGGCCTAAAGTAAGGTGAATTATTTAGCTGTAGGGGGTGGACCCAAACCTTTGGAAGACCCACTGTTTGCCGAGGAGAACTCACTTTTACCCCCTTGTGTAAAATTTGTTATCTCAGTTCGAACTCCAACTCCAGCCCAATCACTACTTCGAGAGAGTGATTTAGAGTGCGTTTGATCTAAAATGTTTATCTTCTTTTTTCACTTGTACTTAGCTGTGCCAAGCAGGAAAATCCCAGATTTGGAAGTCTGGATGGAGATATTTTAATGGCAGTGCATGAGAACATGGGCAGATGCTTGCAAAAGTCATGAGGTGGGGAGAAGGAGAAAAGGACAGACAGCAACATACGAGGATACAATATCCAAACCTCGTTCATCGGAAACACACTGTGGAACTTTCCCACCACTACATGGGTGTATCTCATGGGTAGCCAAAAGCCATTTTTACTAAAATAATCTGAAATAAATGTAATTTTAGGCAACACATTTATTTCCATGTGAGATGTTGAAACAGTTATTTTAAGAGTTTTGGCTTTCAGAGATTAGAGAAAATAAAATAAGATGGAGGGGTGGAGCAGCATGGCTTTAAGTTTTTATTGTGTCAAGATAGTGAAAAAGTGAAACGACTGCCATTCTCCCTTAGCGTCTTTTGAAAAAGGGCATTTTAAAAATGAAAAAGTACAAATTACATACAGATTAAATTTTATTTTTTCTTAAATCAACTACACTGTTATGATTTTCTTTCTCTTTTTTTCTCATTTCACAGAATGTTGAAGAAAACTTAAGCTTCACTTGGCAACCACTGTTCTAAGTTGCTTTCCAGTTCTGTGGGCAGGGAGTGTCTGCCAGTTTGCCAGTCTGTCTGTCTGTCTAGGTTTCTGTTCAAAGGGGAAACCCAAGAGCTTGGAAACATGTGGTGGTACTAAATCGCACCTCTGTGCGAACTGACTTCCCGGCCTCTGGGGGAAATGCTGGCCCTGAAGTAGCTTGGCACTGGAGTGAGAAGCAGGCAGCTAGTCAAACACAGAGTGATGGGTGGATGGCTCGGTCCTTATCTGAGCTGCAGATCCTTTCTATTTTCAAATGACTGCCTTAAGGTCTCCCAGTATCTCTCTGGTTTTTAACCATGTGTTCATTGAAATGGTATCCTCTTGAAATAATGTGTATCACAGAAGGTAGCTAAAAGGTCTCATTTACGATGTATATTATATCCTATTAACTCACCTGCAAATTTGCCTAGCCACTTTGAGATAATTGATATAATTAGGGTTATTGTCTCAGTACTCTGGAACACTTCTTTCTTAAATTATGCTTGTAATCATCTTGATTACGACTGTTCCTACATTTATGAGAAGATGCAGCTCTTGAAGCAGGCAGATAGCGTTGGTTGCTACTCATTGTGTACACTAAGCCGTGTGAAACATTTTCTATGGGCCACCTTCCGTCATCAATTATCCATGGGCTCCACATCCTTGCAGAGGTTTAGATCTTAGTCTTTGAACCTTTTGCTGGGGAATAGTGATTCCATGAAAAACTTGTAAGAATCCACTTCATATTCACTACTACTGCTACAGACAGGATGTAAAACATTCAACAACCACGTGTCAGCAGTAACTCTTATTCTTCAAGTTATTTCTTTAACTCTTGTATTTCAAGTTTTGAATCCTTTGGAGAACTGATGATGAAGGGCTTCATTTGACTAACATTATCCTGGCTTTCAACAGTATCACATGTATATGCTCTGTTAATGTTGCATGCGGACTTCATAGAAGTGTAGCTACCTCTGTGAGACAGCACTGTTCTTCCCAATGTGAGGTGTGTTGACAGGTAAGCGCTGAGTGTGGCTAGGATGCTAAAAATACTCCTGTTCTAGCCCTTTAACTGTGCAGTAGATCATCTCTGAGGGGACAAGCATCTCCTAGATCCTTCAAATACCTTCAGAGATCTTCTTTCCGGAACTTAAACAAGTTGGGGTTTAGAGACTGGGAAAATTCACTCTGTAAATATTTCAACGGGACTGGCATCCTGAGAAAATCCTGCCCCAGACTTTCACCAGTTGGGCAACACTTATGTCAATGATGGGTAAATTGCCACTGTCATACTGTTGCCTGTGCTGTCAGTGATAAATTAGGAAGAAAGCCCTGAGAAGGAAACCACAGAGGCGTTTGTCCATTAAGCTTGTCCATTACGATTGACTCTTAGCACACAATGTATCTTCATTTAAATCCAAATGGGATCAGTTGCAGATCACATTTCTTTCCCTGTCTCATTCATCCTCCAAAGCTGTTCTTAGAGGGAAAATGATTAAGTCTAGACCTTCCCACTGGCTATCTTCATGGTATGTGAGGTTGAAAAGCTGCTCAGAGATTATGAATAGGAGACAAGGGCTTGACACGTACGGCTGCAAAGAAAGGGTCCTAGAAAGCTGTGGTCATGTGCTCTTTCCTTCTGCACCTTGGCTGGACAATCAGTCATTTTCCATTTATTTTTCTTATGTACAATAAAAGAAATCCTAACTTCTCCTCTGTGAAGATTAATTTGGTATCAGTGGAATATAAGAATTTGGGAACATTTTAATGACAAAAAGTCGTACAAGAAAATATTTAAAAATCACTATGAACATTTTTTAAAAATTTTATTTATTTTATTTTTTTTTAAGAGCAGAATATTTATTGAGAGAAAGAAAGCTTCTATCCAAGAGAGGGACAGAAGGGGGGCCCGAGTGGGTTGCCCCCGACTCTGTCTTTGTCAGGGACTTTTATAGTGAAAAACCATGAGGTGAGGCGGGTGCAAGGTAGGGGAAATGGACAAAACTATGGTCCACCAATAAGATTACAGGTATAATTGTCTCAATAGCTATTCAACATATCAGGCAACAGATCAATGATATGTCAGATTCTAAAAATCCCTGGAATTTATCCTCTCTATGGGAGGCCATCACTGGTTCCTCTTGGTAAAAATCTGTTAACTATATTCATAATAATCTTGTTGATCTTATTATTTGGCCCATGCATACTTAATTGGCTCTTTGCCTTTGTCTCCTCCAGACTTAAAGCTATACTATGAACATTTAAACATTTAAAAATCAGTAGGAACACTCATCCTGGGCGAAAGGTAAAAAGTACTCCCGGGGCCAGTTGCTTATTCTCTCTGTACCATGTTACCCACAAAACAGAAATGTCTTTCTAACTCCTAGGAGTTATTGTAGAGCTCAAATGAAAAACTATACAAATGCTATGTGGAATATAAAAAGAGATTTTATTTAAAATTATTAAATAAGAATGGAAATATCTTAGAAAATAGAACATTTAATTTGTAAAAGTGTACTAATGCAGAAAAAAAATAGTTCTGAATGTCATTGACTCTCCTTTTACAGGACAAAAGACAAACTGTTTAGAAGTATTAATTCCATTGCGCACACATCCCTGTCTGTACATCTTACCAGTTTGTTGTATGTGGCAAAAAAATCTTTAATTTTTATGTACATATGTAGTTTACTTTTAAGTGAAATGAGTTGTTCTTTTGCTGGGGCAGTTAGGGTGGAGTGTCGATTTGCTTGGGTTTGGAATCCACTCTGGGGACTGAAGCAACACACTTTTGAGGGGTCCGGGTGAGGGGTGGAGTTTTGACTTGGGGTCTACATCTGCTCCCTCTTCCTCCTGCTCAGCTGTTCTTCACCTGCTCTGTCTCCAGGTGGCATGAAGTGAGCACCTTTTCTCCACCCAGGCCCGTCAGGCAAGACATCTCTGTCTGAAGCCAGCCCACCATGGACTGAAACCAAAAGTCAGTTAAACTCCTCTTCCTTCATATTGTGGGTGTTGGATGTTGTGTCTCAATGATGAAAAAATTGAGTAATACACCCACTACATCAGGTTTATCATCGCAAATCCCTTATAATATCGAACTGACACTGGACTAAGAGTTAAGAACCCAGTTTAGAGCTCTTAATCTGTGTTTATGTTATCCTGAGGTGTGGATTACACTTCTGGAGAGAACAGAGGCAATAATTACTGTAATATTTACTCTATTAACTGCTTGGGAAGAATCATTCAGCAAAGCCTGAAATGTTATACAGATACTTTTTGGAATGTGTAATTATTTCTAATAATAGAAGCTTTCCTGACATTTCTTTTATGTGAATTATTTATGTGGGCATAATAGCCATGATTCTCGCTGTGTTTTCATGAGTCCTAGGAGGCTCCTCGAGAAGCTCATCGATGTGCCTGCCTCAGGATAGAACTGCTGCCCAAAGAGATTGGGTATAACCGTGGACATGGGGCTATCCTGGCTGCATGGCCTCCATTCTAAGAATATTTTAAGATGCATTAAACAAGAAATGGCATATACATATGCTTTGGTCAGAGACAAAGGAACCTTTCAGTAGCATCAGAAATTGTGAGATCTCAACTGTTTCGGAATATATTTGTAGAACAACATGAAAAGTTAGGAAAAAATGAAACTAGAAATGATCGTATATGATGAAAGCTGTACTCCTTGCTTTCAAATAATTGTGTGACATAGGTTATGAGAAGGATCCTAAGTTTATGTGGTAAGAAGTCCATTAATGTGTTTTCACATATGGAATAGGGCTTTGGATGGCTGACCCCTGTGGACTGTAAACCAAAATACTTCCTCTTCTCAAAGAAGGTGACGGCAACACATTAGCCACCACTTCTGTAAATCACTGCAGGAAAGTATCCGCTGTCCTACATCTTACTAGTGGGCGGTTTGAAGTTGTCGATTGTACTTACTATTTGGGAAAAATATGTGATGTTACTTACTGGTTTATTATTGGTCTTATTCTCCCTATCCACTATACCTAGAGGAGTGGTTGCCACTTAGGAAACATGTCTTTACGACTTGCTCAATGTCTGGATGAAAATATAAACTTTTAGGACACAACACCATAACCTTATCTATGACACATTTAACGTTTTCTGTGTCACAATGTTTACTTGTGTGTGCAGCTTCCCTATCTATGGTAATACATTTGAGAAGTGTTTATATTGTTATACAACTTTAGCTCACAGCTTTGTCTTTTGTAAAACCATAATAATTCTTGTGGTTGAATATATAAATATGAACACATTTGTTTAAACATAGTTTAGGCAACCATTTGGTATTTAAACATACATTACTGGTGAAATCTTAATTCAGTACATCAGCGTGTTATTCATCGGGAAAGAGCCTTCTTTAAGGAAATCCAGTTGAGACTGGTTTGTGCTATCATGTAAGGCATTTTGAAGCATGGGCTTTTATTATTATAATTTAGTACTTTAAACTACTTCACTGGCTGAGGCTATAGCTCAGTGTAAGGCCCTGAGTTCAGCTACGAAAAGACAAATAAGTAAGTAAATAAAAAATCCTCCAGCTGCAAATTTTTGGCCTGAAAATAATTCATTAAATGTATTTGATGGTTTGTTTATTTCTCGTGAAAAAAGCAATGAAGGAGTAGATCATTTGAGCAGAAGCTATCAGGTGACTGATAATGAAATAAGAGGGGGCCTCGCCAGGCAGGGTGGGCATAGCAGGTTCTGATTTTGCTGCCTCCTCTCAGATTTCTCCAGCAGTCTCATCTCAGCTTCACATATTCCCGCACTGTCATTTGGAACTTATTGAGCATGACAGACTCTGCTGCAGGGAACAATCCCAAAGAATATCCAAACATTTCTTTTACGCCATATAACTATCAGCTTAAATCTAAATTGTTTTCTTTTCATAGGCATGTTATTTGGCAAACAGTTTAGTGGTCACATTTTTTTCTGTGATCTATTTTCCAGTTGATAATATACGATGGTAAAAAGGAGCGTACATAATTCTTCATTTAATGTTATAATTCTTAGTTGTATTTCACCATCGCAATGCAATGGCACAGAATTTTGAGGGCAGAATCAGCAGTCCCACTTTGTATGAAATGACTACCCAGAGGAAGAAACTTGGCTTTCCGTCTTAAGTTCTTCTGAGTGAAAATTGTGAGATATTAACAGTTATGATATCAATTGCAATGGATGTAGATGGTGGGAAGAATATTTACAGAATTATAAAATTTAAACATGGGTAGTGTAAGTCTGTGTGCATATACTTGTATGAACGATGAAGAAGCACATGTTTATGACCCCATGCAGCCCAATACTTGCAGAAACTCATTTCAAAGACCCAAGTGGTGAGTCAGGAAGAAAACAAAACAGCTGGTCGGGAATCAGTGAAACTGAGGAAGCCACTTGACCTGTCTGAGCTGCCACAACCATGAGGTGTCTTGGCTTTATTCTGATTATCTTAAATTTGTTGTTCCAAATCTAGAAAATGGTTTTTTGAATGCCAGCATTTTTCACATTCTAAGTCATGCACCAACTCTACAGCAGGACTATCATTTTCTTTTACACAGAACATGGATTTGTTGGTTAAGTATGTGCTGGGTATGTACTGATGTCAACATTTCATCATGATTAGTTTTTTCACTGTTTCATTGGGCAAAGTTTATTTCTTTGCTTTATCCTTCCATTTATCAAGATTCCTTGTCCACTTGCAGGCAATTTAAATTTCAATTCTACAATTTCTTTTCAATACTGAATTCAAAATGATCCTTGAATATTCATAAAGATCACATGACTTCTGTACTTAAAACTACTTGCGGTTTCCTTTTGGGGTCTACAAGGCAGTATTATTAATATTTTAACTAGCCCACACTCCTCCTCTTGATTTATGAACACACCACATTTCATCCTTTTTACTTTCTCTTACTCCTTCCCTCTTTTCTCTCCAGTTCCTAGATCTCCCATTTCCACAAAGCCTACCTCCATGCCTCTTATATTACTGATATGATTTTGATATCAGTATTTGGAATTATCTTAGGCTTCCTTTACTGATTATTGCATGATCAGTTTCTAAAATAATTAAAAGAATATGTATTGTCTGGTTCCTGTGTGCCTGATTATTGCACCAAGAGTCTTAATTGCATTGCTTAAATCTACATTCTCTACTCACAGTCTGTGTTTTCAGAGAGAAATCTATGGACATTCTCTTTAAGAGTTATGAATTTGTCAGTTCTTCCTATTGTTTTATTAGGGTTTTGCTATAAAGAGTTTGAGGATACTTAAATACATTTAGACTTAAAGTTGTTACATTTCCCAAGCCCATTGTTTTTTCTACCAGTGAGTTACATCGTGTTCTTTCATATTAATCTTCTTGGCTTTTATTAACCTCAGTTTTGTCAAGTATTTCCCTGGTCTTATTAGTTTCTATGTCATTATGCTTTATGCTCGGCTTTGGTAGGTCTAGTGGTAGTAAAGGTAATCCAATGTCAAAACTTCTACTTCAATAATTTTAATTGATTTTCCTATTTTGTAAATGCTAACATGTTTGATTATAAATCTATGATTGTACACTATATATTTTGGATTTTTGGTTATTGTTTTCATCTGTTTCCGTGAATTGTTCTGTTCCACTCCATGCCTGAAGTCCAGAGGTATAAATAGGCCGTTCTGTATCTTCAGGTACATTTAATGGGATGATGTCTAAACTTAATACTTCAGTCTTTCTCCTGACTTTCACATGGTCTTTATGCATTTTAACACTTTAATATGTATCTTAAAGCCATTTTCAGATTGCTGTACTATCTTGGCTATGAAATTTCTTGGTTCTTTAATCTGTTGGTTCAATCATAGTGTATTTTTTTCTTGTTACTTAAACCTTTTTTTTTTTTTTTTGATACCAGGAATTGAACTCAGGATCTTGCACATGCCAGGCAGTCACCATGACGCAGAACTGTATCTTTGCCTGTTACTTAAAATTTTTAACTATATATTCCTAAGTGAAAACTATCAACCTGTGGGAATGCTATAAAGGACTTGCGTTGTAGATGCAGCAGCCCCTACCCCTATTAAGTTTGTGCCTCTGGTAAGTTCACATGATTGTGTGCTTTTCTATTTTTAGATGTTGACAATAAGGATGATGATGACTTTAATAATGTTCCAAAAATACCATGACTTCGTTAGTTGATAAAAAAAAAACTACAGGAAAAGGTTGGTATTAGACCCAATATTCTGCAACAGTCAGATCATGCTAAAATCACAATGCTCAATGTGGGGAATTATACTATGAATGTATGTATGTATGTATGCATTTTGTTTTTGTGAGATGGGAGTCCTGCTGTGTTGCCCAGGCTGATCTTGAAATCTGGGCTCAAGTGACCTTTCCATCTTTGCCTCCTGAGTGACTATGACTATTGCCATTGACCACGACACACTGTAGGGGAGACATAGAATGTAGGCTATTCATAAATTACCAAGGTGTCGTCAAGACTTGAAGCAATTTATGTGAAAATTATATGAAGGGATTGGAAAAATACAGTTGCTCCTAATAAGGTTGGGACAACTTGTATTCACCAATTCCTGCAACCATTTCATGTAATAGGATGACATTCAGAATTAAAAGTCCATCTTCCTTATTACTGTCAGTATGAGTATCATTCTAAAGTCATGGCACATGGCTCTAGACACACAGTAGATTGTCATAGGCTTAGTAGAGGAGACTTTCCAGTGTTTATTATCCACCAAATACCAGGCCAATGGCAGGCTCAAGTTTTGTTTACATGAAAGGATGGAAAGCTACCATTGTATGTTAGAGAAGAACCTTTGCATTTGTTTCTGGTCAAATCCAAATGGGAATCATCCTAATGTATTTATTTACCAAGGAAAAAATTATAGCTTTTCACACTGAGAATAAACTCTTTCCATCTGTCTCTCTTCAAAATTGTGTTGTGTCACGCATGGGGCTCTTGTGAGCCACAGATAGAGTCACATTTCTTTGTCCTAACTGAAACAAGCTTGTAGAAAGTTAACCATCTGAAAGTTCAACATTTGTTATGGGTTTGACAAATGGAAAATATGAACACAAAATTAGTTTTCTTTTTCTTGAAAATATGATCTATGTGTAAAATGGTAGGATTGCAATATAAAAATGATTTCAGTGCATGATAAATTCATAGCTCTCTACATCAATTTGGGGGAAGAGAGGTAAAAAAGAAGTTGGAATTCTGGCTTGTTGTCAAATTTAAATCACTGCCAGACAAGATCATACTAGAGCCCAAATACTGTGGTTTGGAACTATCTGAATCTTTTCAAAATTACCCTTGGACAACATCAGACAGGTTTAAATTCATTGAGCTTTTGTAAGAAATTACTCTTCCCTGGTCCTGGTTCCATCTGTTCTAAGCTGTAAAGAACGTGCACCAGTTATGTCTGCGGCCCCCGGAAAGGAGTCTCACAGGTGCATAGGGGCCACTTGCTGGGAAAAGGGCCATTGAAATGTCTGTCCTGCTCTAGCCTTATGCTTAACCCCTTTTCTCAGAGCAGTGGTGAGAGAAAATGAATGCTTTATTCTTCAAAGCCCAAGAAAATGTTGCTTGTATTTTTCCCCTTGGAGGATTTAGACTTGCAGAAGTTATTTTATATTAAAGTATATTCAGTTCAAGGTCCATGTCTAAACATCTCGGGCCACATCTTGCTTTATGTTCTCTTGGGTCTCTTGTTTTAGTTAGGTAATGTCTACACTGGTTCTAGGGAGGGGATCAGTGTGGGTTTGGCACAGCTGATAGGGTGGAAAGTGAGATTCTCCAGCCCCTTTCAGAAATCACCTCTCTCAAAAAAACATGTTCACTGTCTCATCCTAAAGACTTTTATTGTCCTCTCTCCTCTGCTGACTAATAGGCTAAAACAAATTCACACAATTGATATACTTTATAAATACACAGTGGATGGTGGTACATTTTTTGCAAATGGTAGTTGGCATGTACTGAGCCCAGAGGCCACAGTGGAGTATAACTGGTATACTGGGAACTTTAAAAGATAAGGTTGCCAGATGTGTTGGCGCACGCCTATAATACCAGCACTCGGGAGGCTGAGGCAGGAGCATCACTGTGAGTTTGAGACCAGCCTGGTGTGCAAAGAGAGCTCAAGGGCAGCCTGAACTGCATAGTGAGATCCTGTCTCAAAAAGTCCAAAGAAATAGACAGAATTATGCAAAGTCCTGAGTTTGATTCTTGACGCCACATAAATAAATAAATAAAAGATAGGATTGGGCTTCAAAATCATCATCTTCTATGCAAAACACCTACATTACAGAAAAAATTTAGCAATTTTAAAAAAAGATGTTTTCTATTAATAGTTATACAAATATACATTTTAACTATTTGTTTATTTTACACAAAAATTTAAATTTTCAATAAGCCTTTATTGAGGTACAGTCCAACAAAAATAAGACAGTTCCTCCCCTAGCTTTCAAATCTCTTACTTTGCTGTCTTTCTCTGGGTGGCATCTTCACTTCATTTTCATATCTGCCTCTCGTTTCCCTCATGCTGTAGTGGCTGTGGCTTGGTAGCACACAGCACTGAGTCCCAGCTTTCTTTCTCGATGAAGGAAGTGCCTGGATGTTACATGAACTCGGCAATGGGCTATGAGCAGTGTGTTCTGAGGCAGCATCCAGGGAAATGTTTTGAAGAGAGAGCTGAACATAGCTCTTGTCCTCTTCTGTCCTTTCCTTTCGATGCCCAAGCCTGAGCTTGCACCATCTGGTTCATAAGCAAGACTTTGGAGCAGAGGCTGGGGGTGCCCAGATGGCCTCGCTGTCGCAGATACTCCAGTGGGCAGCAGTTCTTGTGGCTTTCTCTGCAAAGAGTTCCTCCTGGAGATATGGGATGCATGACTGAGAGGGGCGGGTCTCCAAGGACTTTCTGAGGTAAGGCCACAAAGCTGGTGACCTTTCTTTCAGAGTTTATGTGAGGAACTGCTTTTTTTTTTTTTTCTTTTTTTGGTTATAACTAATGTGAAATAGGTTTCACTGATAATTGTTATTGAATCTAAGGACTGTCTTGTCCATGCCATATTTGAAAAATGTTTCCAGTCAAGTTGGGAAGTGAATATATATAAATAATTTGACATAAGCCAATTAATTATCAGGTTATTTGACAACAGGTATATATATTAAATCAAATTATTATTTTATTAGTGGAGGCTATTGAATTTTTCTTCCCATAGGAAATAGTTTCACAACAAATGATATTTTCACAGAAAATAAAATAGGTAGTTGGTAGAAAACAGATGAAGCGGCAACTCCTTTGGGCCCCCCCCTCCCCCGCAGCTGTTTCTGAGGAGCTGTTCCTATTCCCCACTCCTTTTCTCCAACACATTTTCCTATTCTTAAAAAAGAAAGAAAACAGGTGTAAAGACCAGGATACAGGGTGGGAGCTGGTTATAATGAGACATGAAGTAGGAGGCACATGGAAAACTGCAGTGCAGACGCTAGACATGGTACTGATTCTTCTAGCAGTGGTGTTGTGCACAGCGGCATCATGAGGTGACTGTTTTATTTCCCAAAAGTTATTCATGTAGATGGTTACTCACCATATAAGTTAAAATCGCTGGAGTGTAGATACTGGGAGGGAGAGTATAGATACTGTCTCTTTTTGAGACAGGGTCTCACTATGCAGGTCAGGCTGCCCTTGAGCTCATTTTGCAGACCAGGCTGGTCTCGAACTCACAGTGATGCTCCTGCCTCAGCCTCCCAAGCGCTAGTATTACAGGTATGCACCACCACATCTGGCAACCTTATCTTTTAAAGTCCGCAGTATACCAGTTATACTCCACTGTGGCCTCTGGGCTCAGTACATGCCAACTACCATTTGCAAAGAATGTACCACCATCCACCGTGTATTCATAAAGTGTATCAATTGTGTGAATTTGTCTTTATTAGTCAGCAGAGGAGAGAGGACAATAAAAGTCTTTAGGATGAGACAGTGAACATGTTTTTTTGAGTTCTGAAAGGGGCTGGAGAATCTCAGACTTTCCATCCTATCAGCTGTGCCAAACCTGCACTGCATCTCCCTCCCTTGATTTTATATTTTATTATTTTATATTTGCTCCAAATAGTCTTCTACTATTTGTACAGTAAGGAAAAAATTAGCACTGTTGCCATAAATTATAATCCTCTTTAGCGTAACTTCAGACTCATTTAGATAATAAAGACTTCAAATTGTTTATTTTGCATTTGCAAAAAGATTTAATTTCAGATTATTGTGATTGCCTGATAATTTCCTTTTACAATCTATGACTACATTGAAAAATTTTTACTATTGGGAAACTCATCTCTATTTAAACTAAATTATGTGGTGGAAAACAATTTTTATCAATTGTCTCTTAATATAGAGGAGGCTTCACATCTTCTGCAATTATCATTTTAAAAAGAAATTTAATTTCACAATGTTAAAATTAACATCTTAATGTTAAAGAGCTTTGTACATCATGGTGTAATGCAGTGTGTGTTTCATTTAATTTTCATAAGGATCTCTGATGGAGAATCTCTCCTGGAAACTGCTCAGTGGAAGACTGAAACCAGCTCTTACAACATGTAGAAGACCCTACATATGAATCTAGATTTTGTGACACATGAAGCATAAATTATATAATATTAAGGTCCCTCCTTGTGAAAAATAATACATTAAAAATAAAATGAGGTTCAGAAGTAATCCATTATTTAGAATAAGAAAAAAACTCACAAAAGGTCAAAATTTTTTGAAAGCTGAAAATTATCAAAGACTTCAAAGTTCCTATAAAGCTGTAATATTTAATTCATTATTTTAGATATCTCTATAATATTTTATCCTGATCTTTTAACAGAAAACACTCTGTATACTCTGACTCTCATATGATGATTCTGTAATATCTTTACTAGAAATGTGATAGAATTTATCTTATGGTTAACGAAAATTTCTGCTTTTAATTGATATGTCTGAGTCTTTAGCCTTCCAACCTCATTAGGTATAATAATGTCAAGGAAATTTTAGGTTATTATCAGGTTTGCCAAAGCTATCAATGTTCATGCTTGGGCTTCAAGATTCCATGACATTTTACAGTTACTTGTGCAATGAGTAATATTAAATACCCTTTGTGTTAAATAATTTTCCATCTACTGTGACCTTCCTGTGAAAGCTTATAGTGAATTTTAGAGTTACTTTGTTCGTGTCAGTATTTTTTGTCAAATCAGAAAAATATTTCTACCACATATTTATAAGATTTATTCTGGGGCTGGTGTAGTGCATTCTGATGCCTGCAAAAGATTTATTCTTCCTCATTTCCTGTGTTTTCAAATAGCCTAAGGATTGTTACTTCTTTTCAAGATGTGTTTTGTTCTTTTAATGAATTATTCCTACTAGCGTGGTCTAATATTTTTGTTATAATTTAATTCTCAATATCAAAATAAGTTCTTTTGTGTTCAATTGCTTATTTTGTCATTTTGCTTTATATTCTCCTAATTTTTTAATCAGAATTTTCTCAGTTGTTTCTGTATTTTTGAAGACCAACACAAAGTTGCTGTATGTTTGTTCCAGATCAGGACTCTTGACCCACATGATCATGTAACGAAACATTGGTACTGTGCAGGGTGCTTTATTGTGAGTATCTGAGGAATGTTGGTGCTGACTCTGGTTTCTTCACATTACCTTGCTATCTGCAATCAATTTTATATGCATTTTCATGTAGAACTCTCAAACCTTATCCACCCATGGTGAGCCACACACATGCTCCACCGTGTTGGCACCGAGAATGTGGGTGACTTCACTCACAAACATTCTCCTTGAAGCAAGATTTCTGGGCTGGTGTTCTACAAACAGAATTACTGATAGCTTTCTAACAAGGTGGTATATTTATGGTTTATATGCTTCAGTACCTAGTGTATTCTTTGCCTTGTGAGAGGGAGCTTAGATTTTGTCTGAGAATGGATGAGACAGAAAGCTTTTCACTTAGAAACACACATGTTTGTGGTGGAAAAGTTATTCAGATGCTGGTTTCAGGCCTTATTTCTCCCACTTCCCTCCCTCCCTCCCTCCCTCCCTCCCTCCCTCCCTTCCTTCCTTCCTTCCTTCCTTCCTTCTATCCTTCCACCCTTCCTTCCTCCTCCACTACCTAATACTTTTAGTTCATGGCTTTCCAAGACACATGTACATCATGGAATTAACCTGGCTCTAAAATTGTTGATAGAAAGATCTGTGAGGCACTCCCATGAGTAACCAAACTTAACTATATTCAGAAATCTCTTCAAATTTTGCAAGTACATTTCAGTAAGTCTAAAAAAGTTTCTCCAAATAAATTTCCCTTAAGTGGTTCTCATAAAGGTTCTTGACCACTTGATTAAAAATGAGAAGACGGAAATGGATAAGAGCTTACAAAGATGCGGAGAAAAGGGAATCCTTGTACACTGTTAGTGGGAATATAAAATATCATAGCCATTATGAAGAACAGTAGGAGGGTTTCTTGAAAGATTAAAAATAATACTACCATGCAACCCAGCAATTCTACTACCAGGTGTATAAGCTAGGGAAATAAACTCAGAATATTGAAGACACATCTGCATTCCCATGCTCACTGAAGCACTATTAACACAGCCAAGAAATGGAAACAGCCTAAGTGTCCAGTGAGTGAAAATAAATAAAACAAATGCAGTCTATTTACATAACAGAATACTATTGAACCATAAAAACAGTGAGATCCTGTCATTTGCAGCAACATGGATGAAACTGAGGAACACTGCATTAAGGAAAAGAAGTCAAGCACACACAGACAAGTCCACACGACCTCAGCCACATGTAGAAGGTGAAACGGTACATCTCACAGGAGTTCAGAACATGATGGTTAACAATGGCTAGGGGCAGCTGTGGGAAAGGAAGACTGAGGAAAGGCTAATCAATTCTTAGATAAGAGCAGGAAGTCCTGTGCTATTATTGCTCAGTAGGGTGACTGTTGATAATTCTGCACTGTATATTTCACAAAACTGAAAGAAAGTATTGGGAATTTCTTTATCACAAAGAGATGATAAGTGCTTGAAGGGATACATATGATTGGTCTGTTTTAAACTTTATGTAATATATACACGTATTAGAACATCATGTTATGGTAGCCCAGTAATACATACATTTTTGTGATTTTGCATGTTACCTAAAAATAAATTTAATTTAAATTGAAGAGAAGCAAGAGACTGACTTCTTAAACAAATTCAGTGAAAACATTTTACTTTAGAATATTATAACCTTTGGGATCATGGAAGATTCTGGTCAAGTGAGGACTGCTAAAGTTTTTATAGCTTTGTAGCAAACCTGGCTTAGCATGAATTGCTACAATTTTAAAGATGTATCTAAAGTTGACATGCTTAGTTCATTATGAAATAAAAGTGTTAAATCAGACTTACGATAAAGGTCATTTTTAGATCCAAATTTCATCTGGAATTTGTCAGCAGGTTAGACCTTCTACATGATCTTCTTTATATATTCGGGTCTATTTTGTATTTTCACGTTCTGTGCAACACCCACATTTTAATATGTAATTGGATGATCTGGTTGTTCCTAATGCTTTTGAGTAATTAATGGCAATGCCATGATTCTTAACAGGTCTCTCACAAATTTTAGTAACTTCCTCTGACCTTATTAAGTATGTTCAAATGGTACCCTACCTATAATTATTTGCTTTTCCTCTATTTTCCTCTTTATTCTTCTGATATCATTTTGCAGTGGACAAGTGAAATTTTGGGGTCCTGTGTGTATACCGATTTCTGTTGCAAAGTCTATAGTACGGACCTCACCATATCATATTAGAGAGCACTAAATTGAATGCATTGCTTGTGGCAAGGACAAACATGCTTTCACTGCTGTCCTCTTTTGTCTCAAATTATTTGGTATATTTTATCAGCTGAATTGCAAAATAATTATTATTGCATTCTGGATATAATGTTCTTCTTTCTTCTTGGAGCTACCACTGTTTTCTCAGTGAAGCATATAAGAAAATAAAAATGTATTTCCTTGATTAAAATTTTTCACCTCAGTATTTATTGCAAGTGGTGCTTGACAAGACTACCAGTATGTTAAAAGTTCTACTCAGCAGGCTGGTACCATGACCCCGAATTTTGCACATTTTTTATGCTGGGATAAAGCATGGCTTTCCTGGGGATAGTTTATAATACTTGATGATGATATATGATAAAGGCTGGGTGTTTACATTACCTGTGTCAGGGTTCCCTTAGGTCTATAATTAACATGCTCACCAAACACTATAGAATTCTCTGACAAATGTACTCAGCCTTTTAGTTGAGTGACCCAAGGATATGTTGTATTTTAATCTCCACCTGATTTCTACATTCACTCTTTTGGAACATTTTATTTGGCATTTATCACATTCAGTACCCTCCCATTTTTTTCATCTTTCTTGTTTTATTGGTGAATAATGAGAATGTTAACACTGCTTATCTTGACTCAGGCAAATGAAGAGTGACTTACTTTAGAGTCTCTTGCCTGAATCAACTGGATTGTGTCTGTGTGTTTGCTTCCAGTTTTAAGCTATGATTGCTTACACCTAACAGTAGCTATAAAATACACATTTGTAGGAAAGCCTGTAATCTCACAGTCAATGAAAGTAATCTTATTCTGTGATATGACTATAAATGAAATTGTACTTTATAATGGCTAGTCTGAAGCCCATGTAGGTTGCAAGGCACAGTAAAACTCAGAAGGGTTAGTTCAGCAGGAATTTTATTTATGGTAACCTATTTTTCTCCCATTTCTATTACTGCTATGGTGAAAAATCTTACAATATATTAATTCTTGTAATTTTACTAGGTTAGTCATTTGAATGAATTATTCTTCTAGAAATATGAATTATATAGCTATGGCAGAAATTTGGAACCTGAAATTAACCCCCATCAGCATAAGAGAAACATGATTAAGGGAAGAGTTCTAAAATTATATTTATTCAGAAGGTGCTGAGTAATGATAAAATGTGAGGCACAAGAAGATGCCACATACATGTACAGAGATACCTGAGCTGCATAAATCTTTATGCTAACTTCATTATGCAGATGTACAAAATACACACACGCATATGTACGTGTACATACAAACACACATATTTCAATATCAGAATAGCAGATGTGATTCTAAAGTAATGTCTACATGAAACAAGTAACCAAAGTTGTTTCTTTAGTTTACTGAAGAGCAGTTATGATCCCTTAATATTCATATGGATATAGGTAGATGTGAATGCCCCTTTTATATATGTTAAGTAAGTAAGTAGATATGCAAATATCCTTCTTTTATCAGCAAATGCTGCACTTTTAAAAAGTGTTTGGCTGAGCAATCATCAGTCCTTGTGACTTCAGAGGAGATCGAGCCCGTTCAGGGTGGTCTGGCTGTAGACTGTCCTGGTGACTTCAGCCCTTTAACACTTTTTAAGTCTGGCATATCCCTCAAGATATTGAATTCTTTTTCTCTAAGAAAAAGAATTTGTTCATGTCTTCTAAATCTTCATGCTGTTTTGATGATTCTTGAATAAGATTCCAACAAAGAGGTACATCTTTGAGTTTTATTTTCTATTTACGAAATCAAGGCTCAACATGCTTAGTCACACGGGACTGAGTTTCTTTATCATCAAAGAATTTTCTGGAGTAGATTCTGCCATGCATTCTTTTCTTTTATTACTTAAACACTGTTCATGGAAAAACATACTAATTGAAACGACAAGACATTTTTGTTTGTGAGTTACCTTCCTCTTAGATAATACAGAATTTTAACTCTGCAAATACTTTTGTGGCATTTGTTGTCTCCATAGAACATTTTTATACCCTCTTTGGGAAACAGAAAAATTTATGCAAATGTAAAATTTAAGAAACATGTAAAAAAAGACCTAAGTGAGCAAAACCACCACATCCACTTGGAGATAATGACTAGCCTCGGGTAAGCATTTCCTAGGTAAAATGCGTGCTCCTTATATTCCCCCAAGACTTTTCAAAGGGTGCTATTAAAAGTAAGCAGAAACACACACAGCATAACTTGGGCATCATTAGTATTGTTAAAATGGTACAGTCTGTAAAGATTTGGTGATAAAATCAACTCTGCTCTATATCACTTTTTTAATTAATTAATTAATTTATTTATTTATGCAGTACTGGGGATCGAACTCAGGACCCTGCACTTGCTAGGCAAGCGCTTATTCCACTGAGCTATATCCACAGCCCAACTCTATAAATACTACCTCTGGAAGCTCTGACTCTGGCCAATGAGATCGATTTTCATCCAAGATTCTGTTCTACACTGGTATTTATATGAGGGTATCTGTGAGTTCATCTCCAGACTGCAAGTTCACAGGATATCTTGGTTTTGCTTTTAAATACAGAAAACAAAATTATTTTAAGATGAAAATAATAGAAATATGATTTCACAAAAATTTGTGATTACTTAAAAAAAAGCTTCTTACTTTCCAGTTTGCCTTTTTGTACATTTTAAGAAGTAACTGTGGTGCTTCTCTAGAAGCCATTTAAGTATTAGGATTAAGGGTTGGGATTAAGTACTAGGATTAAGTATTAGGATTTTGCATAGTTAAAATATATGCATGAAAAAGGTCTGGGTCAGAGGCTGGCTTCACCATTCATTAGTGATTGGAATCTAGAAGAGGAGGTAACTTCAGCCTACTGAATTTAATCCTCATATTTGGAAAGTGTAACCAAAGTATGTGATTCACAAGATGGTTAGGAGAATGAAATTTCATATATAAAAAATCTTAGGTATATGTATTATTTGTGATTTTTAGGTAGTAGTATATTGAAGGCATTGTGATTATTATTGCCAATAACTGTGTGATAATTCACTTCAGTTTTTTTCTCCCAGCTCCCTAAGAAGAATGAATTATGTAATTATATGAGCAAACACGGAGCTGGCCCCTGCACACGAGGGGCTGAGCATACAGAGAGGTGACGTGGTTATTACAGTTAAAGGGGCAGGTCCCACACGTGAGTGCCCCCTCAGGAGGTAAAGAAATAGCCTCTTCTGAGCTGAGCCTGAAGCTTGTGCTTTAAGGCTTTAAACTTGAAAGAGGGGCGTGTGCGTTTGCATCGGAAAAGGCAGTCCTATGGTAGAGCTTGTAACAATCACAAATCTGTTTCTATTTTGTCCACTCATGTTGAAAATTATTTTTTGTACTAACGGTTCTGTAAAAATTGTTCAAAATCTTTCAAGGAGACTAAGCACAGCTGTTTGGCACACTTTAGGTATTGATAATAAATATGCTTGATCGTTGCTGATGGAAAACAGCAGTGCTGGGCTGAGCTTAAACAGCCCACCTTAGTATGGCGAAGCTGTAAATTTCCCTCAGGAGTCTATTATGTAACATCGTGTGAAGTCAAACACCAGCAACTTTAAAAATAATAAGCCAAAATGGTAAGTAGCTTACTTACCTCACCTTTCTCATCTCAGCCTACAGTTTGTGTGATCATTTAAAATAGAGTCTACTTGGCAGAGTCTTTAAAATCAATTTATAATTTAGGAACTGATACATAGTTAATCCTAAAAGCAGCAGAACTTCTTGAATAACTCTGAAATATCTTTTACTTAGAAAAGCAAAAAAAAGAAAAAAAAGATAACATAAGAAGAGAAATAAAAATAATACCAAAAGAAAAAATAATCACTTGTCTAATAAGTATGTACAGAATGATAAAATGTTTACGTGAATGTTACTATTCAGCTGGGGCAGAAATACACATTTAGCAAAGGAAAATTTTAGTGAAACTGTTTTAAAAATGTCGAGTTAATTCTCTCTCAGAGTCATTGAAAACTATTTGTAAACTAACAAATTGTGTAACATTTGCCTCTTATTGCTGATGACTTTAACGCAGTTTGTCAATTATGAAAGAATTCCACAAAGAGGTTTTGGCTGTGCTGATCTTTAGCAGGGATGATATTTATTTTTTCTTGTTGGTTAATCATTTTGTTTATTCTGAATAACACTAATGGTTGATACCCAAAAGATAAGCAACCTGTAAGAAAAATAAACAAAATGTTTTAATATAAACCATTTCTTATAAGTACTCAATTACATCAATGATGGCACTATTTAAAAAGTTTCCACACAAATTATTGCCTGGAAGGTACAGTGTATGTAGAAGCCTTATCTACAAGAGGGATGTAATATTTCACTAATTTAATGTATCTCTTGGCTGTGGGTGTGGTGGTACATGGCTATAATCCCAGCTCTTTGGAAGTTGAAGTAGAAGAATCACAAGTCCAAACCCAGTTTAGGCAATTTAGGGATACCCTGTCTGAACAAAAAACAACCTACCATTTCCTGAGTGCTTGTAGATGGAGGATAACTTGTAAGATTTAGGCATTAAAAACTTTAGTATCTCTTGTTTATTTAGTTTAACGTGGCTCTAACAGAAATCCCTAGGTGTTGCAGAATATTCTTTAAAAGCATCTATGTGAATACCAAAGAGAGAGAGGCCCTGCTGCAGGGCACTCAGAATGCAAAGATCACCTTTGACCTGGGGCAGGGGGACTCAGAAACTCTTCCTATGTGAAACTGCCTCTGATTCTGTCTGGAGTGCATGGTTTCTTTACTTGCTGTCTTCAGCTGGATGCTTATTAGCAATTCCTAACTTGTGTCAATTAAAGTCTTGCATTTTCTTTCCAATTACATGGTTTTCTGCATCATGATAACTTTACCTTTGGAGGCATCCTTTATTTTTCCCTTCTTCCCACCCTGCCCCAGCACCACCCAGGAAATCCCTAACGAAGTTGGTGTGGTCCTCAGTGTCTCCCTGACACCACCCCATCCTGATGGGCATTTCCTCGCTTCCTGCCACTCTTTCCTGAAGACTGAAAATGGCTTCCCCTTTCTCTCTTAATGCCCCTTCCCATGTTATCAGCAAAGGTGGAATAGGTCATTCCTCTTCATTCTTCCCTGGTGAGCCAGGGAAGTCCATTCTCCAGTCACTCCCAATCGCCTTCTCAGATTCTCCTCTGCATTTCTATTTATAGCATTTTAAAAACTTTGTATTTATCTCATTCTTTATGTTCTTTTATTAATCTTTGACACTAGTCTATCAAATCCATCAAAGAGGAAGAACTTGCCTATATGATTTTAATCATTGTATGTCTAATTACTACTGAATGCCAGGCATATAATACATTTTCAATAAATAGTTGCTGGGGAGTGGACTACATGTATGTGTTGGGAGGGGTTAGGGTTTTCAGTTCAGGAAAGCCAGAGTACAGAGGCTATCACAAAAATACCGAAGAGATTTTTGGTATGGGAAACAGAATAACTCAATTTTCCTCAGGTCTAGAGTTTACAAAGTAATAAGAACCAAAACAGAAAGAGTAGCAGGGACTGCTTGAGTTTTAAATGCATACAGGAGTTATTTGTACATCATGTGCACAGTATTTAATTGCACATTAGTATAGAAAACTTGTAGGTCATTGTAAGTGAACAAGCATTGTGTGTTGTTCAAGCCCTACACGCAGGCGGAACTGTGCAGCAGAAAGGCTGAACTTACTGTTGGAGAGGTCAGAGGGTCTGGGTTTGAATTCCAGTTTTGTTGCTTTCTTGAAAAATGTCACTTCTCCATTCTTCCCCTCAATTTCTTCCTATGTAAACTGAGAGTAATAGTTTTAATATCTCATAAAGTTTTTATAAAGGTTATATAAATCAATATGCATAAAGTGCTGAAAATTAAACCTCGTACTAAATATTAGCTAGATTGATTTCACACTTAGCTACAGGCAAAAGTTATATGTATTGTCTGTATTCTCATAAAATATCCACAAATACAAAATAAGGTGATATGGAAAAAATGAACCTGACTAAATATCTTGCAGTTTTAAGACTCTTTCCGCTGAAAACTTTCTGTTGGGTGAACTCAGAGTTTGGCCTTCGTGACTGCTGCTGTCTGCCCACCCGGGAAATTCACGTTTGATACCTGTGCTGCGAGAGTGCAAGGGGGAGGCGACTGGGTGGAAAGAGTCTTGACTGGACAGGCCATCAGGGATTTTGAGCCTAAGACATGCATCAGAGTCTCAAATTTCAGGACTGCTTTGGTATCTCCACCCCTGTCTGCCATTGGCTGGGAAGAGCCCATGGGAAATGTTCCCCTGGAACACTGTGTTGGATGCAGAGATAGAACCAGGAGTGTAGGGTACCTATTGGTTGTGTCCTACATTGCAAGAAATCTGTGCATGGTGCATTTTCACAACTGCCACACTGCTTGAACACACATCGCTGACTTTTATGTGAGAGCCAAGGAAAGTTGAAGGTGCCCTAAGCCTCTTGGCTAACCAAACTACACAGACTTAAATTTAGTGGCAAATTTGCATTCAGAAAAGGCCATTCACCCAAAGCAGCAGCTAAATCATGCTTAGCATTCCTAGAGAGAAGGAATTAAGCAGAATCTCCGGGAGAAAATAGGCCTTAAATTTCTATAGAACAACATTCAGCTGTAGCAACCAGATAGAGACAGATGATAATTTTAATAGAAACAATAGAAAATAAAAGACCCTAAGGAGATTCAAAAGCAACATTAAAAAAAGAGCAGAGGTTGAATTTAACAACTCTTTTAAAATTTAAATTTCAGTAGTTAAATTTAGGAACGATCATTCTTTTTTTGTAAGAATATCTTTTTTTATCTTAAAAATTAAAAAACTGATGAAACAACAGTGAAGACAAAATCAAAACAACATAAAAACAACAAAAATGATCCATGACCTCAAAACAAAATGGTAGGAATTTACAGTGGTCACTATATTATATACTGTTAACTTCAATGAAGTTGCTCAGTCCACTAGGCATATGAATGTAAGATTGATAAAACAATCAAAGACAGTAACAAGTAAAAAAAAAACCAATTGGAAATGATGCAGAGCTTCACAATACAAGATGGTAGAAGTTCAGCAATGGTTCCTATACTGTATATTGTTTTCAGATCAGTCATTGTAATTACCAAATTCAAACGTGCAAAATTGGTTAAAAGAAAGAAAATTTAAGCATTGACTGTTCCTCTCAATAAATCACAGACATCAGCAATACACCTATTCTAGCTATCCTTATATGTACATATGAATTTTGTTTTTCATTAAAAAATCCCAAAATAACAAAAACAAATACATAAGCTAAACTAAATACATAAACTAAACTATAGAGAACAATAAAAAGATGACATTGTGTAATATAACAATCATTGTTAATATCCTAATCGACATGTTCTGGAATGATCATTCTTGAACTTTATCTCTCAAAAGATTGGAATTTGCCAATGCCACTTAAATTTCACCAATTTAGACTTATGACTGATTCATTTCCTGACTTTCTTCATTTTAAACGATGTGTTATCTTTTTACTTGAATAATCTCTTTGCTGGGTAATATATTCTTGCACCGTATTCATCGGTATCAGGCAACTGTCCTCTGCCTTTATCTTTGGAGTAATCAGAAGATAATAATTTTTCCACCTATGTAGGTGAATTGCTGTTCTATCTAGGTGCTTAAATAATTCTTTTTAAAAAAATCTTTAAAGCATTATGGCTAAACCAGAACTGAACTTTCTCAACATTTTCTAAGTACTCTCTAATCGTAAATCGAATTTTATAACATACTTCAGGTAAATTTCTTGTAAATAATATCAGATGCATTTGAAGGCTCTGCTGTGTTTTCTTCTTTATGTTATTCATCTTGATCTATTCTCACGCATATCATCTTTTTCTGCATTTCCTGAAGACCTTAGTCTTGCCAACCTGCACTTATGTTGATCATCTGAACGCTTTTTATCCACTGCAAGTACTTTCTGAGTCACATTGAGTTTAGTCATTTATTATTAACTTTGCAATAATCTTTTGTCCTTAATATTTTTAAAAATATTAAACCAACTCTGGGTTTTAACATTTTAATTCTGAGGTCCTATTTCATTTAATTCATGCTATTACTAAGTACTTACAGTATGCAGAAGTTGTAAGGAATAATCTTGTGTTCACTGATTTATATTTTCCTAAGATTGGGTTCTTTTAATTATTTGATCTCCTTGTACCAAAGAGTAGACAAGGTTACTGAAGGAAATTAGAGAGTAAACAATAAGAATGACTCATTGAAGAGAATTCCCTGGGGCCATCTATTTATTGAAGGAGAGTTTAGGAATTTTGTCTTAATCTATTCTGGGTACTATAGCAACATGCCTTAGACTGGGTCATTTCTTAACAATAGGAGTTTATTTTCTATAGTTCTGGAGGATGGGAAGTTCAAGATCAAGGTCAGCAGATTTGGTGTCTTACGAGTGTTTCTCTACGCCAAAGATTTAGTATCTTAATTTATTTACTTATTTTAATATTTATTTATTTATTTATATATAATTAACATTTATTTACTCAATTTATTTGAACTACTTCTACTTTACCAAATGACTTGTTCATTCATTTGCTACCTGTTAAACATTTTTGGAGACAGGTAACACATTTCTAGTGATGCTTTTTGTGCTACATCAACAATAATCACAACCTTGGAAACCAGTCCTATATGGTAAAACTAATTTTTTTCTTATTTCATGGTACTATTTTCTTTCTTATGAACGTTTGTCTATCCTATCTTTTCTTAATACATTTTAATGCACACTTTTACTTAATTGAAGGTATAATCCTAAGAAATCATTGAAAAAACATCTAGAAGTGGTAGAAGACCATAGAATAAAAAGATTGCTTGCTCTTCAAGTGTTCTAAATTGATGTTCTGGCTAGTTTTTATTCTGCTTTAACCCAAATGCCACCTGCTTCTATTTATCTGACATGTGGTAGAATCTTAATACATGTATACAGACCATGAATTTGATCTAGGGTGGATATTCAAAATATTTAAAATTCAGATTGCATAGGAAAATGACTCATGGAATTGATATTAGTATTAAACTAATACCAACTGACTGTATAGCAATGTTATGTCCCACACTGTTGCTGTTGCAAAGGAATCTCAGGAAAGGACATGTGGAGATGTGCATTAGAATCAGCACAGGCACTGGTCTTATACTCATGTGCACAGTCTTTCTCAGGGTCTTGCTTCTTGTTTGTGTTAAGTGAGGGAAACTAACAAGTGTCCAAAGTGATTAAAGTTAGAGAAGGGATCATAAAGCTAACTTTTGGACCTTCTATGCTATTTTTACATGTTTTTCTTTCTAAACTTTTAAATTCCATGTATCTAATGGAAAAATACAACGTTAGAATAAAGTGGATTTAATAGAATTACCATTTAATTATGGCTAAAACTGAGAGGAGACCTGATGTGGTTAATGATGTGTTGTGAAATCCTGCTTGAAAAGATAAATACACATTTTAAGTGTAAATAAGGCCACATGTCTCTGATCTATCTATAAATTACTAAAATAGTCTCTTTCAGAAGCTCTTAGATCCCGCACACATATGTTCCTTCTTTCCTTCTGTCCCCCATTAAACCTAGCAAATATCTTCATGTAAAATAGTTGCAACTACAGGGTAATTTGAAATATACACATTGGGTTGAGATATAAACAAAATGAAAATAATAAATTCTCCATATTGTATTCTATCAAAATGGAATCAGCTTTTCCTTCATGTCATTGTATCATGATTATCCTCCTTTCAATTTATAGTCTTAGTCATAATATGATTTTATTTATAAAATATCACACAATTCAGGTTCTAACTGAGGGAATGAACGGGAGAAGTTCGCTGTTGTGCATTCCTTTTAGGACTACACTGATACTATGTGGAATTGCTCCTGGAAAATCATGATTGGGATGGCTATACTAATACAGAGCAAAGGAAGCCCTAGTGATTTATTTGGAAACTGTCCACAATTACTAACACTCTTTGCTACTCCACATCCCACTAATGTGGCAAAGCAATCAGTGCACTGACTATTTCACATAAGAGTAGATTTGACTAAACTCCCAAAGCTTGTATGCTCTTAGCATACTCTTCTATACTAATCATTTGTTTAAATATATTACGACAACTGTGCCCACCACATTGAAGTATCTTTTCAATGGAGAAACAGGAGATTTGTTTTTCTTAGTGTAATATGGAGAGTTGGTTTTCTGAGAAATTTTTTTTGGTTGACCTTAGGACAATAGAATCGTGGAGCTGGTGATGTCCCTACTCTGAAATGATGGTGGAAAAACTCCGGGCAAGGAATGAAGCCCAGATTTATATTCCAGTGGGAGAAGACAGGCAATAAATTGAATAAATAATAAAATATGTTGTATGACACATCGTGAAAAGCCTTATGGAAAAAATGAAAATAGAGGCTAGAGACAGGCTGTAGGACACTCCAGAAAAGAAGACATTACAGAAAAGGTGAAGTTTATCTACAGACTTGAACAGGCCCTGAGGTGATCTATGTGGATATTCAGGATGATGCTTGTCTGGTACGGGTACCTGCAGTTTAAAGGATGGACAGAATGAGGATCAGGCATTTGTGTTGGAGAAATGGGAAATAACTTGTGTATCTGGATGGGGAAAGGAAGAAGCTGAATCAGAGGCGATGACCAGTTTCCATGCCCATCCTAAGGAGTGAAGGTGGGTTTTGTTTTTTGTTTTTGAGTAGGGAAGAGCACCCTTGGAAAGGTTTCCCTACATGCTTGTCATGATCTGAAATGCTTTACAAAGAATCACACTGGCTGATGTGTTGACTAAGAGAAGATCTGAAAGCACAGACAGGATGAAAGTTTATAACACTTGTTAAAATGCAGTGCAAAATCTAACCTAAGAACTGGTCATGGTGACACGTGTTTGCATCCCAGCACTCAGAAGGCTGAGGAAGGAGGATCATAATGTTGGGGTCATTGTGGTTACGAGAGTTCACAGCCAATCTGGCCTATAAAATAAAACAAAGCAAAGTGACTTAAGAGTACATAGTGACTAAGATGACAGGAGCCATAATAGTGAGGAGAAATTGCATTTGAGCATTATGCACATAGGGTGCAGCAAATGACTGGAAGTAGAGTGAAAGCAAATCAGTGAAGACCCTGGGACTGTGCTGTGCGTAACTGGAAAGGTGGGCCTGCTGGAAGCCACACGGAAGAATGCTTTCTAGAGACTGCAGTTTTGCTCCAGCAATCTACAGTTGGCCGGTACTTTGCTGTTTTCAAGATGGCTAGAGATACCCAAGTAGAAAGGTCAAATGAATTCATTATGGTGCCATATATCCTGTGTATGCAACTGTGTATTTTTAAGCTCCATTGGAACAGGAAGATTGGAAAGCTCTATTTTCAACTAGGGACGTATATTTTTTGTAAGAGTGTTCTTGCTATTTCAGTTGCCTTCACTGTCTTCTATGCTCAGGGCATTGGCTTTTACTTGATTAATTCAAGTGCTTGGTTTATTGTTCATTTAGAAGATGGATGTCATAATCTTTTCAGGGATAGGAAATCATGAAATACGATAAAGTGTTCCTCATATCCTCATGTGGCTTTCATGAAGACAGTAAGAAATCAAGGGGGGGGCAGAGATAAAGAGTTGAAATTAGCATAGGTTTCCCCCTTCAAAAAAAAAATCAAAGGAGACTCACGCTTCCACTAAAATGAAGACATATACATTTATTACTATCGAGGGCCTTTTGTAGAAAAGAGGTCAGAGCAAGTGGGTTACCTCTGGTGCTGGGCCCACAGGACCCTTTCTCTGGCAGCCTTGCTGGATGAGGCTGTAAAAGGAGAAGGGATAAAGTGGAGTGCTCACAACTTAGCAACAGCTTGGAAAGTATTGTCAATAAATGCTGCAGCCTGAAGCGGGGCCAAACGATAGGATGCGATAACACTGTACAATTGAAGCAGCACTTCAGTATCTAATCTCGGGATTAGAGGAGATCTGGGGGTTCACACCACTGAAACGGTGTCGGAGGGGAATTTATAGCTCTTCTCCGTTGATATTAATAACAGCCACAGATTAGGGGAGGTAAACCATGACACAGTGTGCTGCAGTGTGTCTATGATAAAGTGTGGAAACTTGGGCTTTCTGCGGAGAGGAGACCCGCCACCCAAATGTGTTGTAGTAAAAATGAAAGCATCTGGTTCTCACTATCACCATGTTTTGTACGAATATTTCCAAAGATCTAGCTCCTTGATAATGGCCTTGGTAAATTCATTTAAGAAAAATTTGGCCCTACACCAACACTTCCCTGACCAACAATGCTTTTTCATATGAGACAGCTATTCTGTAGCCCAGACTTTCAGAGTTAGCATAATGTTGAGACACTTTGCATGTATTTCATTACAAGCAAACGGGAAGTCCCAGGGAAGAGTGTTACTGCTTCACAAATGGGGGGTCAAGAAGCCAGGAGGGAAGGCAAGGAGGCACCTGAAGGAGAGAGCACAGGAGGGATGGAGTGTGAGAGTACAAATTGGAAACAGAAGCTTCAATGGGAAAATGTCATTTCAGAAGATAATCTTTTAAATTTTGCTTCTAAAGTCATGCCTAGAAGCTGTCCAAACTACAGCCAAATAATAAGATTACGTCTGATTCCCAGTCCTCACACTGTCGGGCTTGGTTAGTGTGATGCCTATAATGTATCTGGTGTGGTTACTTTTTGTTTTGTAGCAGCAGCAGGAATGTTCTCCATCAGGCATAAATTGTTTACAGGTTTTTATTTTTTTGGTTGCCGAATTTGTATGGAAATTTCAAAGTGAACATTTTTACTTTATAATTTTTTGGCCCAATTGACAGGTACAGCTTTTTCAATGGAAATAAAAATCACTACACACAGCCAGTAGTTCTCCTTCCTGAAAGATGCAAAAGATTCATATGTTCTGCTAACTTATGTCAGCGTAAGAGAAATCTTGCTTATTTCTTATATTTTAGAAATATACTGGGCTGGGGATATAGCTCAGTGGAATAAGCGCTTGCCTAGCAAGCGCAGGGTCCTGAGTTTGATTCCCAGTACCGCAAAAAAAAAAAAAAAAAAAAAAAAAAGAAATATACTGCTGCATGGTGCTAACAATGGTAACAGCTCCCAATACTGATGATAGTAGAATTAACATCAAGGCCATAGGGTGATATTTGGAAATTTAATGTCGTGTCTTTCAAGTCTTTAACAATATTTTCTGCTTATTTTTTCATTTTATACTTGGAAATATTTATGGCTTAAACATTAGTTGCTAGAAGAAGACAGATTTCTGACTAAGGCTGTGATATGGACATTAAGTTTTGAGCTAAAGATTTTGTTAATTCTTTTCTTTTGTTTTTTGAGGAGGGGGTGGTTTTAAGGATTGAACCCAGAGTTTTGAGCTGGCTAGTCAAGCATCTACCACTAAGCTACATCCCCAGTGCTTTTTCTTTTTTCTTTTGAGAAAGAGTCTTGCTAAGTTGCCCACGCTGGCCTTGAACTTGAAATACACTCCTGCCTTACCTGCCGAGGTAGGAGAAATTACAGGTGTGCACCCCCCTGTGGGGTGGGAAAAATGTTTTGATCCTTTCACTTCCTATGGATGTCTACATGACTAGTTAGAGGATAACTGTTTTTTTCCAAATGGCCTGCACTTTACAATGTTGATGTTATTAATGATTCTAATCATTACTAACTTGGCAGCTCATAAGTGAATGATTAGCTAATTTTATGGGTTTTATTCTTGGAAATGGAAACTAAGTCCTATATTGAAGGTAATTGGAGAAAATAAGATCTACCCTTCTCAGTGGAACGAAGGTTTTGAGTATTTGCTGAGCTGCCTCTCTTGGATCTGCATAGACGAGTTGCTTGCACTACATAATGTCAGATAAGGTGCCAAATGATGATAATTTCAGTTATCTTTGCTGTTCTCTTTACTGTTGCACAGACTATGCTTTGGTAGAAAGTGGTGAGAAAGCTGAAAGAATCTAGAGATCCACACTGACAGGAAATGTTGTACTGGGTAACTCCTCTCTTCGATGCAAATTGTAATTAACCTCTGGAGTGTTCTGCCATGGTTTTATACTGAAATTGCTTTGAACATTTCACTCCTCTCTACAAAGACTCTTGGAACTTGAGCCTTCTTGCCCTGTAAATCTACAGTGTTTCTTTTTTTGTCAATAGACACGTGGAGAGCCTTAAAAAACACATTTATTTCATTTATCAGAAATTAAACCCAGATTTGAGGCTCTTGTCTCACCCACTACTGTTGGCTCTCTTTAGAACAATTCGGTGGTGGTATGGAGCTCCAGGAAGCATTGTAACATGTGTTGGCAATCTTGCAAACTAAATTTAGAGTCCCTAAGATTCAATATCAGCATATTTATTGGGAGTAAAGCTTGCCTTGAGCTTTCTCTGTGGGTTGATGTTGAGCCAGTGGGAGCACTTCTAGGGTGAATTTTTGTCTATCCTTGACGATGGTTAACGCAAGGCTATTGCATTTTCTAGGACACCTGCTGAGAACGAGACACTCTATTAACACACAGCAGCCTTAACTATGATTTCCAAGTAGGCACCTGGGGCACATATATTCTGGGTAGCTTTCATTTATGCAGATCAAAATTATCTTAAAACAATAGGAAAGAGAAGAAATGGAACAGTGGAAGTTTCATTTGTAACATCTTGCTGCACATGGTTTTAGACATATTTAATATGCTCTGAATTTTAGAAACAATTTCTACAACATGGACCTACAAATTAAACATTGCAAAAAGGGAGAATCTTTGTTGTTCAATACAGTTAAGTTTACTTATCCCACTTAAGGAAGACCAGAGGTGTGAGAGTAAGTGTTTAACAACAGGCTAAAAGAAAAAGGAGCAAAATTTGTGTCACTTACAGATCTATGGAACACAAATAAGGGGTGCCCAAATGCCAGAGCCACTTTCCACCCTCTAGATCGCTGCCCAAGCTCCACCTCATATCAGAAAAGTGGCGGTACTGGATTCTCATAGGAGCGCGAATCCTGCTGTGAACTGAGAGTGCAAGTGGTGTCGGTCATACAGCCCTGTGAGTCATGGGCAACTACCCCTGCTCTCATCCTCGAAACATTCTCTTCCACAAAACAGATCACTGGTCCCAAAAAGATTGGGGAGTCCCTGACATAAAGGATCCAGTTAAGACCTCTTCCATTCTAACAGCCTGATATCAATTGGTTTTCGATATTCCTAAAATTTTTACAGTAGGCTCTGGCTGACTCCTGGAGTGGGGAGCACTGTTTTGTGTTTTCTTTTTGTTGTTATTTTTAGGACCATGTTAATGATACTGTACATCAAGGGAGTGTAAAAATGCTCGCTATAGAAAAAAAAGGGATGGTTTGGAATGACTTATTCTTTGTTATAGCATTTGGGAATTTGGGAACTGAGAGGACTTTTTGAGAATTTCTGGTTTAATAATTTTATGTTGGACAAACTGAGGTTTAGGAAAAAAATGGTTATTTTCTCAAAGTTTCAATGGCAGCAATACAACTCCAACCACTAGGACTCGGTGCACCTGAGCTTGCTGTTCTTTTCATCTGCCTGCTCTTGTTTCTGTGTTACTGTCTCACACAGATTCTTTTGAGTTGCTTGGGTTTTTGTTGGTCTTGACAGAGGTGGTTTGCCATTCAGTTGTTACAATCAACTGTGAAATCTCAAAAGGATTATGGAGTGAGTCAGGAAATGGCTGCTCATGTATTTAGTGGACAAGACAATGACTGTGCAATGTTAGAAAAAAGAAGCGATTCTAGAGAAGGAATGTGAGGTCTTCTAAACTATGCTGTTGCTCTCCACCCTATTATTACAGATCTCGGCCAACCATGTGCATGGGTGGCTTCCATTTGGATGTGTGGTTTTGATCTTCTATGACTTTGAATGGAATATCATTCTGCATTTCTCTGAGAAAATACCCTGTTGGTGTTTCTCTTAGCTGCTGCTACCCTGGTTAATTTACTGTAAGACTAGTTCTAAGTCAGTTTTCATCACAGTGCTCTTCTGCTTAAAACAAACACCATAAAAGGACTGCCTTCTTCCCAACTTAGTAAAGCTAAACTCCTTAAATTAAACTCTTTTGACAGAAATTGAATATATTTTGCTCACCCACCTTTAGCAGCAGAACAGTGCCCAGCCCAGAAAGTATTAGTGATCACTTTTTATATCATGTCCTGTGCATGGGAACCATTGGAACCCCCACTGTATACCCACAGGGATAAAGAACTTTTCCAAGAACCCATAGCTAGTTAGTAGTAGCACCCGGACACAGACTCAGTTCTATTGCTGTTATCCACCACACCCTTGCTACCGGTTGAATATCTGGTCTGATATCAGTCCATGTCCTTATATTCTCATCCTCCAAATCTTTGGGTGAATCTTGGCTTTAGGTACACTCGTCCTCTTAGTATGACCAACAGGGCTCTAGACATCCTCTGTGCTTTTGTTAAAATTGCTCCCTTTGCCTCTGACACTGGATTTCTCCCTCCTTTATCCTCACCAATCTCTTCATCTTTCTCCAGAGCTCTTCTTTGTTCCTTGGGTTAAGCCTCTCCCTGCAGGGCATTCTCTTCTCCTGGACTCCATATCCTGCTTCTGTTCCTGGCTGTCTCTTCTTCTCAGGCTTCCCTGGGCATCTGGCACTTGGCTGAGTTTTGAATGGAGCAATGTAATGGGTCACTTTTTATTTTCCTATGTGATCTGCACAGTACTATAAGAGGTAATCACACATGTGGTGAATATTTAAATTTTAAAAATGTATTAAAATAAAAGAGATGGAATTACCAAGAACCCCCGGAAAACAATCACTTATACTTCAAACATGCTTATCTCATCCACTTTTTCTTGCCACTTGCTGAATCCCTCTGGAAGCCTGTTTTTGTGTCTTTCTAAGGTGTGATTACAAACATGGTGAATCCTTCTGTTGAGTGCCATTCAATGGAAAGGCGGGCTTGTGAAGACATGACGATGTGTCCTAACCCACCCCAGTATCCGGATCTGGCACTGTGAGTCTCCTGACTCTTTTTCAAAGTGAAAATGATCATGAAAGGTCAGTGTTCTGAATTGGTTCAGGACACTGAGGTAGGCACAACAGCTCCCTAAAGACACTCCAAAGGAGGAGTTTCACCATCGTCAGAAAGAGGCAAGAATGGTGGCACAAGTATGTTTGAAGAGGGGGTCGGTATTGGGAGGGGTTTACGGCTGTGTGTCTGCCACTGTGACACATTTTGAAAAGCTCAGCTCACTATTTTTCCATCACACCACCTATAAAAATGTTTAGTGATAGTTCAGTGTATGGTGATGATGATTTTACCAATTATGCAAATCTTTGCAAAGATTTGACCTGCACCTCAGAACTGAGATTCTGGAGGAGAGCACTGGATTTTGAAAATGCCTTCAGCCAGCTAAGTGATGCCTGGTAGAGACCATAGAGAACAACTCACCTATGAAGAAAGCCAGCTTGAGGACACAAGACTGAATATTTCAGAGTGAGGCCACAGTAGCAGAAAAAGAATGGGTTAGAGTCTGTAACAGGCTGCCTAGGAATCAGCTGCATGCCTTTCTGAAGCTGCACATATGAAAGCACCTCAGGCAAGAAGCCCAGGCTAACTGTCTTACTGCACTTGGTATAGGCCAGGCTTTCTTGGGAATAATTCACCCACTTCTGAGTTGATCTCTTTCCATGGAAGCGATGAAGAAGGGCCTGTAACAGGGGAGAGATAGATGATATCTTAGAAAGGTATTAGAAAAGAATAACAGAGTAAATTCATTCAGGCTTCTGTCCTTTGAAAACCATCTAAAGTAGTCGTGATTCTGCAAACAACTGCTATCCCACCAAACCAGAATTAGTCTTTTCTACAGGTACCTTACAGTTTACAAGCATTATTTTTAGTTGTGCAAATCTCATGGTCAAAAACTGCCAAATGACTCTCATCTCAAATGGCAAGGTAGTAGCCTAGGTAAAGATGCTCCTCCTAGATAAAGAAAGAGCGAGCTCTAAAGGTGCAGGAGCTCCTGAGGCACAATCTGTTCTTAGAAGGGACCTTTGGGAAATTCCCATCTCTTTTTCTTTGAACTGCTGAATTGAACTGGTTTAGGCTCCCTGAACCTGCTGCACATAATGACAGAGACACTGTCTGTGCAGGGTGGTGCTTTCTGCCCCAGGAGGAAGCCTGTTTGAGATCATGATGGTGATGATCAGCATTAACAACTGTTTGGGAGCTTAGCAATGTCTTCAGCCTCATGCTTTCTAGTAGGAACCATCTCTTCTCATAGTTTTATTACACACATAAGTGACCTTTGTGGCTTTGGCAACATGAGAGTCACTGCACACTCATTGCATCTGATAACAACTTTTGGAGGTGGCATTATTATATTTCCTTGACAGAGATTAACTAACTTGCAATGATAGACAGCAATAAATGATTCACTTTATAATCTTCCAGCTGTGTTACTGAGACACTAAGAAACTTCTCTTTGTCAGTCACTGAATTTGTTTTTAAGCACTCTGGTTTCTTTTCATAAGAGTTGTACAAAGTCTTCAGCAAAAAATATGTGTATGAAGTGATTGCCCTGAAAACCAGGAGTCTAATCAAGACCAAAATACAGACAACTGAGACTTATACTTCTACAAATAGAAAATGCTATGTGTGATGAAACAGGCTAATATAGTATCCATATTATAGGGGTTATTAAGGAAAGATATGAAGGTATAGTGAGAAATCTTCAGTTATCACTTAAAAATTCAAAATTGTAAACTATTTTATCATTAGCATCATTATTATAGGTTGTATTTTTAATATTTGTCCTGTGGTCATCATTTGCTTTTCCTTGAAGTGCTGGACATTTCCCCCCAGTAGACCTAATGGTGGGGTTACTTTACCTTAACCCTCCCTAAATGGCTATCTCCTGACATACTAATTTTTCACAGGTTAAAACTTCAGCCTGTTAAAAGTAAATGCATTCCTTCCAGGCTCCAATGGTGGTTTCACACTCAGATGACCCCTTGACATTTCACAGGCATTGATGAGGTGCCGTCCCCTCTCTGAGAATAATCTAAACATTGATCCCAATGAACAGAGTGGAGCTCTAGATAAGCAGGGCAAAATGTGTTTATAGACATTTTCAGATCCTTCAAACTGTATTACTGAAGGCTAAATACTTACTTCTAAAGAGTAGGGGGCAGGGAGGAGAGCACTTCTTGCAGACCCAGTAAAATGCATGGTTTTGAATCCCTGAACACCTTACTAAGGTAGTAAAATGCAAAGCATACTTGATTCCTGTTAGGTGGAGATGGAACTCTTCTAGACAGAGGTGGGATAAGAGTGGATTATACCAAATAAAATTCTCCTTTCACTCTTTGATATACTGGCATATTTTAAAGAGATAAGCATAAGTTTAAATTTTTATCAGAGAATATAGGCTGCATTAGATACTTGCCTTGACTTTTCTTAAATATTCTAAACCAGGTTTTAGATGAAAGACTAACGTGATTTATGGGCTAATGCAAAGATTTAGTGCTTGACAACTCATGTACCTCGTGAATGTGGTTCAGCATTTTACACCTCTGGTGAACTACAGTTCTTAATTTCAGCCTATGGTTTGCTTACTTTTACTGATATTGCAGGTTCAAAATTGCAGATGTATTTTCTAACATAGAAAAGTGATATCCATGAACATATAAACTTATCTTTGTTTTAAGAAGTTATTTTATGGATCTTAGTGGTAAGCCAGAAACTGTCCCTAGAATGTAACTACCAGCAGGGTGAGGAATTCTGACTCTCGATAATGACTTTATTCTTTTTGCCTGACAGAAAGGGCACATTCTTAGTAGGTATTTTTGAATGAATGAATATTGACTTAAGACGTGTTTCTTTAACAGTCTAGGAAAGAGTGTATGTCTGCCCTAAGGACTTACTAGTCTAAGCAATGGGTATAACCTTATTATTTATCTGAGTTCATGAAAGTCTTTTACATAGAGGCATTGGGTATTAAAATCACATAAATAACGTTCCATCCTAATTTTCTTTTCCATGTCAGTTGACCAGAGGTTTAAAATGCTGTCTTGTGAGGAAATTATTGTCCAATGTTCCATGACCTCATAGGTCATCATTTACATTACAAATTAATGGAGTGGCATTGATATTTTAGTCAGTTGTTCCCAGACCTTGGAAATACTAGTTTGTCCCTGGGAGATAGTCTAATATGTAGCAGAGCACTACATTCAACAGTGATTGGGATTGAAAATGAATGTGCACCTGCTCTGCAAAGAGGAAATTTGATGTAGGCAAAAATAATGTCTAACCCTAAATAAAACATATGCCATCAGTTCGTGTGGTACACCATGTGTAAGTGTGCACTCAAGAAAAATAGTAGAGAAATTAAGGAAGTCTTTTCAGAGGAAGAAAATAGAAATAGATTGGATTGTAAAAATGAGGGCAGTATCACTAAAAAAGAACATGCTATGGATAAGAGACATAAAGTAGAAAAATTACACAAAGGATATGTCAAGTAGGTAGTAAACAGTCTATGCTAGGAAAAATATATGGATGATGTAGATAAGTAAAACTTGTCAAAAGTGAAAGGGAATGGGTAGAGGGGCTTCAGTAGCTCCTTTGATGACAAAGTTTTGAAAATTTCCTATGTGATTTTCCAAATAATATCAGCAATGCTTTGGTTGTCAGTTGCTGAACCATGAACCACCTCACCATTTGGTGTCTCAAAATAATAATATGTAATTATCTCTCATGTTTCTTCTGGCTGACTAGGGCTTGGCTGGGTGGCTCTTCTGCTGATCTCACCTGGGGCCCTTTGTATGGCTGTTATCTAAAGATGACCAAGCTCATGTTATCCATGTCAGTGTCTGTTCCCTTGGCAGGGGTGGCTGGAAGGCTGGGCTGAACTGAGAGGAGAGGAGGGCCTGGGCTCTTCCTCTGTTCATGTGGTATCCAAAGCTGCACATTGTTTTCATGGTCTCCTCACATGCTTGTTATAAACGATCTTTCCATCAGGTTAGTTGGACTCATTACACGGTCTCGCTATCAGGTTCAGTGAGTTTAGGTATATGATGGGTCAAAGGATCCCAAAGGTGTAGATGAATACACTGCCATGGCTTTTTAAGGAAATCTAAGTTTAAAGACCCAGTTTGGAATGATGTCACTCAGACCATCTTTTATTGGTTGAAACCAATCACAAGGTTAGCTCAGTACCCTATGTGAAAATAGTTGGCCCAAAGGCATGAATAAGGAGAAACACACTGCTCATTTGGAGCCACCTGTGTACACTAAGTAATTTTTATAAAACTTTATTATTCTCATTTATATTATCATAATTGCAGCCAAAACCTCAACTAGTGGACTCTAGATGGATTTATGCAATTCTTAATAACTGACTTGTGTTAGCTAAGTTACATCTAGAGGAAAGCAGTATTATTATTCCAATTTTACACATGAAAAAACTGAGGCCCAGAGAGATTAAATGACTTTCTCAAGGTTACACCTGTAGCTTAAGCCCAATCATCCTGTTTTGTAGGTTATACTAGTGAGTACAAAACTTCTCTAAGAGATATTAAATTTCATATATCTTTATCATACACTAGAAAGTCTCCACCAAATAAAAAATAGCAAAATATTTAAAAACAATGTGTCATTCCTCAATACTATTTTAGGACTTTTTTCTCAAAATGCTCACTGTGTGCAACTTCATTTTTTTGTGGACTCTGATACTCAATATTAAGATTGAGTTTTTCAAAGTTGAAGAGCTGTGATGTTGTCCACCTTGTACAAGATATGTTGTCCAAAGTTGTAGGTTTTAAGTAGACAAAATGGGTGTATTGTTATTAGTTGTGCTGCTACAAATTATCCCTTAGCTCCTCCAAGTTTTAATGAAGTGTGTACCATTACCAAGTGATCCGTTGCTCTCAACACATTTTCCAATCTCTAAACTAAAGGGTAGTACTTTTTAGTTCTCAGGGTTTTAAGAGCTGAAATGAACAAGCAGTGTTTTATAAGCTCAAATAGTTTCACCTTATTAATTCTATACCAGTACAAGAGAGCACTAACAGAGAAAAATATTGCTGAATTGATGTTTTACAGCTACTGTTAAAAACCAGGCCACAAATACCAACTAATCAGCCTAAAGATCTTTCTGGCATATGGTAAATGTTAAGACCTTTCTCAGAGGATGCAATCATTTCACATGTACACTGTCCAGGGCAGCAGTCACCGGGTAGGTGTGACTAGAGAGCACTTGCAGTGGAGCTACTGCAGCTCATGAGCTGGTATTCCGATTTCTTGAATCTAAATAAGTTTTAGCATAAACACAAGCAACCCCGATGTGGCTGGTAGTCACTGTATTGGATAGTGAAGTCCTAGGCATTATGTCATCACAGCTCACCATCCTTCATAGCCTGCTTTTCTCTGGGGAAGAGGTACGCTTGCAGTCATTCGTATTTTGCTGCTGATAGATCTTGTTCATTCACACTCTCTAACCTTACTCTTCTTTAGTTAAGGGCATAGGTGTTCAAGGCTCATTACAAATGGTGGAGGGGCCAGTTGGCATAAGGAGGTCTTGTAACCTCCCTCTCAGGGCATGTGGAACTCAGGAGTTTGAATCTAACATTCCTCAGTATCAGCTAATAGAATTTTATAAAAATTAAAATTTAAAAATGTAAACTGGCTGCATGCTCAGTCCCCTAATCATAGTTTAAAGAAACATAAACGCCATGTAATGGGTAGTGAAGGAGCCATTACACCTAGGAAGGAGCCAGCAATAAAGCTGGAAAAGCCTGTTCACTTCTTGAATTCATAGAGTGTCATATGTGATTATTTTTTAGCTTTGGACCAATTAAAAGGTCATTTTGTTATGCCCTTTTCATTTAATTTTTACATCTTGAGGAACTGAAACTGTGTGTTTCTGGTCAGTGTGGACGTTAGTTAACTCACTGTATTTGGTAAAAGTTTGGAAGAGGTTCCCTGAATTCTGTGTCTTTTGAAAAAGGAAAAAGACTGTATCAGTTTTGTATTAAATTCCAAGGCCAGAGATGAGGTGGCTAAAAGCTGGCCACCTACCAGGTCAGTTACGTGCTTACACAGCTGGCTACCTATGAGCATTTGGGAGTATGTTGTATCTGTACATGAAACATAGGACTCAAATGGGCATAAAAGTCACAGAGTTTTCAATGTGAGGGAAGCATGACCCAGAACAGAAGCAACCACACAAAGTCTCTCACATCTTAATCAAGAGAGATCTGAGTTTTGAGTGCAAGTAACCTGGATTTTGGTCATGAATACTTTTCAACCTATCACAATCCATTTTCATTCTTTCAAAGTCAGCATAGTCGTAAATTAGAAAAATACTCTAGTGTTATTAAGAACACACACAAGACCCTTTAATTTTTTTTATAGCATTTCCTGTAGTACTACACATTTGTCAGCACTTCACTTAAATACATATATGCCAAAGTGAAAAAAATATATTTTAGTTAGGTAAAAATAAAGATACTTTTTATGCTAAAAATCTAATTGGCAAATTCTTCTTGGCAGCTGTTGTGTTTTGATCAAAGGGAATGAAAAAGAATGAAAGAATTTGCTTAATCACTTTCAGAGTACGGAGTCCTAGCCTATATGATTTGTTAACAAAGAGGCTTATAGGATGATATGATACAATTCAAGGGATGAGTTGGCTTTCAATTCACACTTGACGCCACAAGATCCCAGGGCTTTTTCGGGTTTTTGTTCTAAGGATTTTAGAGAAGAGGTGTCACTTAAACTCTTAAGTGCTATCAGCTTGTTTGGGGAGTGTCTGTCTGGAGGAATCTCCCTGTCTCTAAATTCTTCGGCATTGCTGTCATCAATTCAGTAGCTTTATAGTGGTCCTCTAAAAATTTATAATCTAACAAAGGACTGAAGCTGGGAAGATAAAAAATACTCATTGTGTTTTTTGTCACCTGTCTGTTTCCAAGATGTTTACACACAAGAGCTTTTTTTTTCTTATTGAGTCTGTTGGAGTTCCTGACAGTTTAGAAATGTCTTTCTGGAGAGATTAAAAAGTTAGCTTCAAGGAGATCAAGGTTTTGGGGGATGGGGGGATGTTTGGAGTGCTGTGTGTTCTTGTGCTTGGCTCATGGGACATCTGAGCCCGGATGTGGAGGGTCTGGAGATCTTGATTTCAACCCACAATCTTCTACTTGCTTTGCAGTTTGGAGATTATTTAACTTTTCCACACCCTCTCTAGTTTCTCAGTTTTTAAAGAGAAGAAAGCAATTCCTTGAAAACTGAAGTGCTGTCAGTAGTTATAAACATAATACATGGGAGATAGTCCACAGCTCATTAGAGATCAAATCGAATTGAGGAAGACCGAATATAATCACACCCAGAAAAGCCTACTCATTGAAAATGAAAATGTGGGTCTTGCATATGCAGAAATAGAAGAATCTGAAAGCCCTGCCAGCAGAATAAAGGTTACACACATTTTTACAAAGGAAAAAGGAAACAGGAAGAGTTCTGTAGACAAAAAAAATGTTCATGTAAACAGGTATAATCCTCAGATTTTAAATTACAAACCTATGACATTGAAGGAAAGACCGCTATTAACAGAAGTACTATAGCTCCTTACAACTGTGAAAACTATCATTATTCTAAGTGAAATTTCTCTGTAATGACTATAATAACAAACATTTTGAAAGAAATGCACTATTTTTACTACTGCTAATACAGCCCAGCACATGGATTGTGTGTGTGTGTGTGTGTGTGTGTGTGTGTGTGTGTGTGTGTGTATTGTGGTTGTACTACATGTGAAAAAGAATCAGTTTATAGGTCAGCAGGCCAACTTTCATTCAAATATGTCTCCTAATTTATGCATGCTGCTCAGGAGTCATACATTATTGAACACTAGAGAGCTGGAGTTTCACCTCTGATAATTTTATGACTCCAATTGGATTTGCTATAACTTCAATTCTAAGCAAGAGAATAAAGACTTCAATAACGTCAAATAAAATGGCATGCGTGTGTAAGTGGCCTTGTAACATGCCATTATTGTTTCATCCTCACATTTAATGATAATTATTCTTTGGAGAACTTTGCCTTATGTGGTTTTTGAAGAACTACATGTGATTTAGTGACAATAGCTTTCTTTTAGTGATTGCAGATTTAAAGGATTACTGAACCCTTCAGATTTTAAAACAGCCGAATATCCAAGAGGATTTTATTTTCAACTCTTGTTTACTTCCTAAATCATGCATTAATATGATGTTTAGAAACTGAGCTAAATGTTCCAGGGCTGAACTAGAGCCATCTAGAATATGAATTAGAAAAGTGGTGACAAACTGTCCTTGTGTCCTGGAAATGATGTGCTATGTATAGGTGTATTTTCAAATAAGCACATTCAGTGCAGAAGCTCTAACCTGCTGTGTTAGGACAAAAAGGGGCAAAAGCAGGGGTTCGAGCTCATTGGATAGGTTTATTTCAGAGCAAACCCGAGAGGGATCTTCTGGCACTAGAGACTGGGTACTCTAGAGAAGGGTCTAAGGTGTTTTATTGGGTAATGGATGTGAAAATGGCAGGTTGGTAAGGCAAAAGTCACAGTGGGACTTTCGGGGGAGAGCTCAGTACAAAGCAGCTGTGGCTTCCACTGGGGACAGGGCTTGAGCGTGTGCGATGGGTTGTGTGTTGTTTGCCAAGAGCAGAGCTGAACATCGACGAGAAATTTTAGGGCGGAGCTGTGCTTACTGGGCCTTGGAGCCTGGTAGATACACCTACAGCAGGGGTGAACATGCGGCAGAGGAAGGATTCAAAGTGGCCTCTGCTTAGACCATGATGGCAGCTTTCAGATTCCTTCAAGCTGGTATTTCATCTCTTACAGAAGAAACATCAAAGCTTTATTCCTTCCCTCACCTTCCACACCAGCTTCCTTTGCTCCCTTCATTTTATGAAACAAATCCATCTCATTCCTTTTCTGCAAAAGCAGCGAACTGATTTCACTTGCACCGCACCATCCACTCCCACACATACATTTTAAAAACCTGTCACCTTCCCTTACCTGTGGCTCAAAATAACCTCCACCTTCCAGCTTTTCCCTCTAGCTGCTAGGTGAAGGAGTGCTCGTGTTCTTTTAACATTAAAACAGGTCAAACAATGAAAAAGGCGTCTGTCCTGTTGTGCCTTCGGCCAGTGCTCGGTTTCCCCCAAATCTCGCTCTGTTACCTATGAATAAACCTTTCAAAAATGTATTGCTGTCCTTTTGTCTCCTTCCTCCTAAGCATAAAGTTTATCCTCATCTTTAAAAAATTAAAAATCCTCATTCCCTCCAGCTGATCCAGTTCCAGCTCTGATGAAAGATCTGGCTTGCTTTACTCTGTCCCCAGTCCATCTCCAGCTGCTGCCATTCAGAAAGTGGACAGTGTAGCAGAGCTTCTCTGGTACCGGTCAACAGCTGCTTCCCCGGGTGCCCTGGGTTCATCCGCCCATGCTGGGCCCCCAGGGCTGCTTCCGCTTCCTCGCGGTCTCCTCAGGCTTCTGCGAGATTCTTCTTTGCTGAATGTTCTCCTCTCTTCTAGGCTTCTCTGTGCAAACATCACTTTTCCTGCTGGCATCTGTCGCTCCCATGAAGCCGATTTCTCACAAGTATAATTTCAAGTTTCTCTTTTTCTATTTCATGGCCTCTTCTTATAAGCAATCTTGTGTTCTTCATTCACTCCCATGGTTAGACTCTGCACACTTTTTCATATAGGAAAAAATACATAATATGATCTATATTACTTCCAACAGCCTGTGTATGTACAATGTGTATCATCGATGTATTCTGGAAGGGCTGTGAACTCTATCCTTCGGTCTATTAGCAATCCATCATCTCTTCATCATCCATCATTGATCCCAGCTCTGTTCTCCCTGGAACTGAAGCGCACATCTCTAAATGTTACTGGCACCCTGACCCAAATATCCTGAAAGCTTTGCTCTTGACCTTACTATTGATATCCGCTTATCTACTGAATTACAATTCTATTTTTCGGGGCCTTGTGCATCTCTTGATCCTAGTTCTTTCTTTTATTTTAGAAATAAGAGAACAAAAACATATTAACAAACACACAAACATTTACTAACTAATACAAGACCAACATAAGCAATAATGAATTTTAAACAAGGTGATAGGAAAATAGCAATAATTGTTTTGATCCTAGTTCTTATCATAATCCCAGTTTGTAAGTTTAGACTTCTATTTCTTACTGACACTATTTGAATAATCTTGTGTATTTAATTTTTTAATATTTATTCAGAATCGACTTACTTCAATCCATCTTTCAAATTTATGACTTAATTATTTTTTAAAGTATTCAGATCACATCACAAGACTTCTTTATTTATAAACTTAAACTGTAATTCTTTCCTCTAGGATACATCCAAATTTCTTAGTGCCCACAGAGCTTTCCAAAACTTGGGCTGGGACTGCATTTCTAGTTTTTTCCCCATCATTCCCTGATCACCGCACACTGGCTGTATAGGGCAGCGTGGAGCTCTCTCCACGTGCTGTGTGAATTCTGGGTCCAGCTGCTCTTCCTGCTAAAACACTGCTCTCTGTGAGTTGCATGAATGAAGCATTTCATTAACATACATAGTAATCTTTTAATAATATTATTGATTATATTAAGTAGCTATTTTTAATAATATTTTAATATTCAGCTCTAGCACCAACTCTACTATTGCTTAATCCAATTCTGCCAAGTTGTCGCTCATTATCTCTACTTAATCTCCTGTGGTCCTTGATAGAGTCTGGGTCACCTTACAGGTAGCTCTGTTTGCTGTCCTCATGGAAGAACGTGGCCTGGACTCAGAAGAATTGGAGATGAAAACGTGCCAGTGTGGCAACCTTTCAGTCAACATGAATATGATAGAATGTTTAAAACATTGAGCAAAATACCTGCCACTGATTAATATGTAATAAATGTAATTTCTTGTTTTCCTCCTCTCTTCTCTATTCCTTCTCTAATTCCTAGCATGGTGCAAATAGGAAACTTTCCTTTTTAGGTAACTTCAATTATTTTTATTTATTTATTTTTATTTTAAAAGTAAAAGAACAAAAACACTAACAAACATACACACAGCAGCACAAGAACAGTACAAAAACCGAACTACAGATAAGGTGGCAGGGGATCAGCAATGGCTGTTGTAGTACATGTTGGTAGCTTCAAAGTGCATACTCAGGACAATACAAATAGACATACAAGATTGATCAAACAACTTAAACAAAAGGAAAACTGTAGGAAAACCAACTCACATATGTCCTCTGAGAAACTTCACGACTTGAGAAATCAAAAGATTCACGTGGCAACAGTGGGCACTGTTGTCAGTTCTGTTCTCACTATCACGTGACATCTTTGCATTGCTCCTGACAGCTTGTATGGGGCACTGCATTAATCAGCTTTTCCGCACTGACACACAGTAACCCAATACCTGCAACTGAAAGGAGAAGTTTCCGGCTCATGGTAGGCTGGCTCCAAAGTGGGAGATCCTGAAGGAAGGGGATGGCGGGTAGAAGATACTTACTTTATGGCAGCTGGAAAACATAGCAGCAGATCAGTGCCCTAGATAACGGGGAGGGGGCCAGATACAGACCCCAAGACTCCACCTCCACGACCCATCCAGAGACGCTGAGAAATGTGCTTTACCCATGCCCTGTGTGGTCCTGCTCCACGCCAGGTGACAGTCCACCCTGACAGACACGGGCGCCCCGGGCTCAGTGCTCAGCATGTGCGACCCTCCTCTCCCTGCTTCCCCACTTTAGCTCCGTGAAGCAGGGGTGCTGTGTCACATCTGGAGCCCAAAGGAAGCAAGTGATGCAGATGGACCATGGAACTAAGAAGTCTGACTTGATCTGAACTCTTACTCAGTGTTACATTAACTTTCCTGCTTATGCTCTTCTGGCCTCAGTTCTCACACTTTCTTTTTATCAATTGATTAATTGTGAAAAATAAAATTAGCCCTCTGCGATTGAGTGTTTTGTGGGACTGGACGTACAGGTCAAAAGAGTAGAAAATTGGATATTGGAATATATAGCTGATGATACGATTTGAAGACATGACAAGTCCACAGCATAATAATAAAAGAAGACTTGGGCCAATAGAAGGTTGGTTAAAGAAGACATTTCTTCCTGATGATCTATGTAAGTCCTACTCAGTCAATCCAGTTAAAAATTTCCTCATGAGTCGTATCAGGAAAAACTCACTGGCCTCATATCCACTGCAAATCTGTATGACTGGATTCTTATTCTTATTCCATTGTGTAGACAGCTATGCTTAGTGTGTCTACTGTGCAAGAATTGTACTTTGATGTGTACTGAGCGTATTACACAAGGACTGTGTACTTTGTAATCTGTGTGCTGGGAAGACACATAGATTCCCTTTATTTATGTAAAGTGTAATTATATGAATATAAATCAACCCTCAAGCTTAGACAAGAAAAGACATTTTCTTGGTATAACAGATAATACATATTTAGAAATTCCAAAATAACAAAACTATTAGAAGAAAGTTTCGAACTATAAGAAAATGAACAAACATTTCTTTGTGAAGTTCTAAGAAAGTAAGATTTGGGAAACAATATATTTCCTTTTTATGTAATACATTTGCAATGAAGTCTGTATGTGCCATTTTTAAAAGCAGAGTACATGGTATAAACAATGTGAGCTCAGTTGAGGTCTTGATTATTGTATAACTTCCCCTGAATGAGATGTTAAGCTTAATCTAGCGATAGAGTAGCTCATCCATGCTCAAAAGCCCGTCTGTAGATAGCAAAGTGGAATACTTACTTAAGCGCTAAAAGCAAAGCTTGTGGAGGGTAACGGGGCAAAGAGAAGATTAGGAGGCTTTAAAATGTCTGTAGGAAGAAAATAGAGGACAGACCTCATCTCAGAATTTCAGAACACTGGGAAGACACCAGTGTATTAAAGGCTTCAACACGTAGGGTTTTCTTATTTTTTGGATTAGAAATAAAATAATTACTTTTAGATTTTAAGCATTACTAGAGCCTCAGGATCTTTAGCGTACTTTACTTAAATAATGTTTTGCTATCTATCCTTTTTGGCTATGAGATGACAGATGTGAACTTCAAATTATCAATCTATTTTACTTTACTTTCCAAGGGCTTTTCCTGTACTAAAAGGCACTCTTCTAAGAGTTATATGTCCTTGTCACGTGGCGTGGTAACTTGGCCTTCTTTCAGTGGTGTATTAGTAAACTACCCACTCAAGAAATGTGACATGAGCTGACATTTCACTGAAATGAAACACATTTAGCAGAAAGTGAGGTTACATCAAAAAAATTAAGGCAAAGCTCGGCAGCCTACCAAGAAGTCTATAGGAGGCATTTGATGGTCACCACTTTCTTTATTACATACATTTTCCTATTTGTGAGATGACTGGAAGGGACTTTTTATATTCTCCTTTAAATTAGAGAAAAGCCTAGTTGGAGTTTTGTTTAAAAAATAGTGAGTACTTTTGTTTTGGTTTAGGAAGTGCATGAAGCAATCCTATGGTGCCTGTGTTTGTGTGGGTACCGCAGCTGAAGACCACATCTGTGCTGCCCACCAGGAAAACCCAGGTGCCTGTGGGATTTAATGTCCAATACAAGGTTAGGTTTTAAATTCAGAAAAACACATTTTCTCCGCTTTCCTCCTGAAATATGTTGATTACCTTCCACGTGTGCACTTTTGTTAGAAAAGCTTGGGAAATATAGCGCTGAGGAAGAGGCACTCATGCTGAGACCTCTTGGGAGACGCTCAAACAGCCTACCTTGCTTTCGTGACCTTTCTTGACGGGGGGTTGTTACCCTGTTGGTAATGCACACAGTTAAATAATTAAAAGTGTGTTCTTACCGTTCTCTTAAGCAGATTAATCGGAAAACATTTGTCTAAAGACAGAAGAATAGAAAATATCTGCCTGTATGTGCCACTGTTTAGTACACACTTATATGAACTACACTGATGCATCGCAAGGACTCGCAATTTCCAAATAATTCCAGCTAACTCTTTTCTGTTCTAAAACATTTGATTTATGTTTTGCTGTCCTGGATTATAGTTTTATAAAACATATTATGAATTTCTACGCCGTCAAACACACAGGCTGCAGCACCATAGCTACCCTTTTCTTGTCTACTCATTTTCCTACTTTGAATGAGCAAAGACTCCCATATATACATTTCTTACCAATAGGTGGCTTTTCTTTCTCAGTGCCTGATGCCAGCCTGCCCACTGCCCTTCCGTGGGTGTCACAGCAACTGCCTGTACATATCTCCTCCTCCTCCCAAACTTCCATTCTGTGTGTTAGTCTTCTGAACGCTACAAGCCGTGCAAAATGCTTGAAAAACTTTCTAATTATAAGATAATAATATTCATAACAGAAATAATAAAAAGTAGTAGAAATAGAAAAAAGAAAACTAAAAGTTCTATTGTCAGCATTTGATCTAATATCTTGGGCTCTTTTACTGCACATATGTATAATTTGTTTTAAAATGACCAAAACACTGAACGTCGGAATGAAGATCAGAAGAGTCAGTTCAGGAAGATCATCCCTTTGACTTGGGCAGGGCTGACAGATGCTGAGGGAGGTGTGCAGAATGAGCAGGACCAAAGCTGGAAACCTTCAGTCCCACCCGCAAGTCAGAGCTGTGAAAAATGAAGGAATACAGGGGCTTAGCAGGAACAGACAGAGAGAAAAAGCTAAGCTCCGTGTAGGAGGCAGGCAAGAATATTTTGCTTTCTTCATATTCAAAGTCAGAGAGAAACACACAGGGAATTCTACATACAGTGAATTTCTTTCCTTAAGATGCTATAAAATCTATATTGATTAAGATTCTTCGGTCTCCAGGGGACAAAAGTGGTTGTGCAGTGGTTGTATTGCTCAAAGGTACAAAAATCTTAGATTGATAATAAAGATACTAAATGTGTAAGACCATAATTCACTTGGATAAATACGTTCATGAGTAATTTCTAACATTTCTACTGGTGAAAAATACAAATAAAAGGCAGAACTTGGAATAATAAATGTGTATTTCTAGATTGAAAGACAAGAACAAATGTTTTAAAATAACCAAAACAATGAACAACAAACATTAACAACAAAAGTTTTTAATGATGACAATCATTTTTCCACATTTCAATTATTTCTTTAAAAGATAACATCAAACGTGATGAAAAGAAAGATAAAAGATGAAAATAAGAGATAAAAATCAAACGATGAAATTTGATAAAACCTTGGAGTAGAAAAGTCATTTCAATCTCTCAGTTTCTAGTATTTTTATAATTCTGTCAGAACACTGCCTTTTGAAATGGTATGCGCGCGTGCGCGCGCGCACACACACACACACACACACACACACACACACACACAGAATTCCTTTGTTTGTCAAATAGGAGACACTGCAAACTGTATCTCCTCCTCCTCTTTTTGGAGATGCATGATGCAAATCAGTGTTGTAAAAATTGTAAGTCCTGCAAAATACAGAATCTCTTTAGCTCTATTTAAATAAACAGTTCCCGAGTATTTTTGGATAGAGGACAGTTTGTTTGTATTATGTAGGATTTAAAATCTTACATGGAACAACTTGCAGTAAATACTGATCTCATCCTAAGAACCTCACAGAAAAACAGTTACATCCAGGGAAAGTTTGTGACATTTAGAAAGAATAGTGCTGGCCCAGGTATGTGGGGTATCCCTATAATCCCAGAACGCAGGATGCTGAAGCAAGATGATTGCTACAAGTTCAAGGCCAGCCTGGGCTACAAAGTGAGCTCAAGGCCAGCCTCAACTGCATAGCAAATCTCTGTCTCAAAAAGACAAAAAAGAGAGAATAGAACCAGAATCAAAATACAGACTCCTTTCAGCTAGCAGGGCTCTCTTCTGACTAGCTGACTGTACTCTTGTCTTCCACAGCATCCTGATTCCTTTTTTCTTTTTCCACTGGCATTTCTACCCTTTAAAAGTCACTCTATACTCTTCAGAAAATTTATATGCCCACAGCTTCAGGCATCACTGTCCTGGTGAAGATGTCAGCTGACTGACTTGGGCTCTGCCCAGGAGATCAATAAAGTCTACTCAGTGTGTCTGAGAGGGGTTGATACCTGGTCCTTTGTTCCTTGTTCTCTGCTACTGCTCCCTTGCTCTGGTCCTGGTTGCCATAATGTAAGTTGTTTTGTTCTACCATATCTTTCTGCCGTGATGTTCTGCCTTGGAGTCAGCTGACCGTGTACTAGACTTCTCAAACTGTGAGCCAAATGAAGCTCTCCTTTCTTTTGTGCTGCTGGATATTTTGTCCAGCAATAGGAAAGCTGTCTAAGACAGTCACTTTAATGTTTTTTTCTCCTCCATATCCAGTTACAGTCCTGGATTCTCACCAAGTGTTACTGAAGAATTTTCAGGTACCTGTTGGATTCATGTATTTGCATATCTTGCCTTTATGTCCATTGAGCATGTTCAAAATCAAATTCATCTTCCTAGAAAATAGATTGTCCTTTCAAATGTCTCTCTTTCTTTCTTTCTTTTTTATTGGTGATACTAAAGACTGAACCCAGGGCCTTTGCATGGAGCTATCTTCCAAGAACTGTGTATTTTTATTTTGAGACATGGTCTAGTTAAGCTGTCTAAATGGGACTCAAAGGTGCAGTCTTCTAACTGTAGCCTTCCAGAATGCTGAGATTAGAGGCATGCACAGCTACGCCTCACTTAAACTTCTCCAGTTTTGGTAACAAAATTCTTATCTTGAAGCTTTCCTCCTTGTAGTCAATTTTGAAGTTTTTATGGCTTTTATGACTTAATTCCATTCATGTCCTAATTTCTTATTTTTCTCTTTAAGATTATGCTACTTCAAACTCCCTTCCTTGCTTCACTTTAGCTCTTTATTCACAGCTATAACACTGTAAATTCACTAGTTTGTGTGAATTTCTATTTCCATGTAATTATAATTTAAACCTAGCCTTTAGATTATTCCCTGAAAAGCAAGTTTCACCTTGTTATTTCCACATTTAGGAGTTCTTAATGAGTTTCCATAACTTTTATTTTCTGTTTATTTTTGAGTATTTTAAAAGTTGGTCATCAGCTGAGTGTATTGGCAGAATTCTGTAATTCCAGTACTCCGGGAGGCTGAGCCAGGAGGATTGCAAGTTGAAGCCCAGCTTGGGCATCTTAATGACTAGTGAGACCCTGTCTCAAAATTTTAAAAAAGGGTTAGGGATATAGCTCAGTGCAAGCTTCCTAGGTTCATCCTTCAGTATCACAAACACTCACACATGTGCACTGCCTGGCCATGCATCATCTAGCCAGTACAGCTAACCCTGGACCTTGCATTTCAGGGGTTCCTATGATTTTCAGCAGGTCCAGTGCTGCTATGGTGTTGGCACATGAACTCCAACAGAAACACTGCTGATGTGGGGCTGAGGTGTTGGCTCCTGGACACAAAAGCCTGGTCTGAAGTTATGCAGGGGACTGCATGGTGGAAGCTTCCTTTGAGGTGCTGTCTTTACAGTTTCTGAGCAATGAAAAAATGGACAAATTAACAGACTGTGGTCCATTCTCTTCCCCTCCTTGCTATGCTTCTCAAATGTAACAGGAATGGTGGGCGAGAGGCTACAGAATTCCTGATTCCTCACAGCCCAGTGTAGGTCAATGAGAAGGGAGCAGAAAATAAAAGGAGGGTATATTTCATTATTTCTTTAGAAAAGCATAAGAAAAATATAGTGTTTTGACTGACAAGCAGATGAATTTCAAGTCAGAACATGGTGAGAAAGAAGGTCAGAGCTAGGTTTCTGTGGGGTTCCAACTCAACATGTCTAGAGCTGTCTTGATCATGGCTACCATTTTGCTGGCTGGGAGACTCTGGCAACACTCAGGCCTCATGGGACACCCAGTTGTTAAATCTTGTGTTGGCCACTGATGCCTGGTCTGTTTCTTAACTGATGCCAGACATGCTAATGGTTTTTAGGAAAGCTCCAGTGCATCCTAGCCGGCTGTGACCCCATCTGCCTATCTTAGTGTAAACCCCTTCCTCCTGTTGTGGGATGTGGGCTCCTCCTGTCTTGTGGCCATGCATGCAAGCTTTTACCTGTAAGCCCCCAATAATTTGTACTTTCTGCAATCCCAAATGTTTCTGCTGTTTCTTCAGTTCCGTGACACCTTAGACCCTGGGTTGTTGGTTCTCACACAGCTGGATTGGTTTTCTCTCAAAAATCACTTGCCTACATTTTTTTTGAAAGGTCAGTTTTGCTTTAAAGAACATTACAGCCATTCCTTGCAGTAGCTCCCCACGGCTCATGGGTTTATTAAAGTCAACTGAGTTTTCTAAGTCAGATGAATAAATGTTTAATTCTTGTATTTTGCTGGGATCCAGAGATACCGACTTAGAAATCTGTTGCTCTTCACAGGGCATCTGAGCCATGACTAGGATCTCTCTCACTCAGGACTGCATTCCTTTCCCTCTTTCTTCAGAAAAAAGACTTTGGTTTTAGAATCTCTTCTCATTTGATTTGTAATAGCAACATCTCTGAAGAGCTTCACTGTATTACTTACATGAATGAAGAGGCTTTGAATGTTAATTGAACTGAGTGTTAAATGACAGGAAGATGGCCGGAGCATGGTGTTCAGTAGCACGGCATGAATACAAGGGCCAGGACCTTTCCATTATGTAAAAGCAGCACCGAGATCCAGCCTAAGGTCTTTCTGTTGGCTCAGAGGCTAGGACTGGACACTGAAGAGATCATTCCTGGAACACATCAGCATGCCAAGGAGATGCATCTGGGATGTGCGAACGGGTGATTGGTTGTGGTGGATGCTTTAGATTTGAGGAGTGGTTCAGTCTAGAAAGATGACAAGTTTTATGTCTCATTTGAAGAAGTTATCTCTATTTAATTTTATTTTTTGTTATTATAGTTTCAAAAAATTCAATGAATGCATGATAAGAAACAGATTTCTTCTTGACACACTGGAGACAGAAAGGAAGAAGCATAGATATCACTCCCTTGCTGCTACAGATAACCACAGCTCATGGTGGGAGTGACGAGACCATTTCACTCCATTTTGTGGATTTTCTGGAAAGGCATACTTTGAAATAAATCACTTTATGGGGATTTGAGCAAAATTGTCAGACTCTAGGCTTCACAAATTTAAAAAAGAGCACTTGTGAAGTTATTTACTAACAGGATTTCAGGTGAAGGCAGCAGAACTCTGAACCTTTTTATCCTAAATACTCCTTTCCTCTGCTCTTCCTAAGTTTCTGGTCTTTGCCCCTTTCTCACTCTTCTTCATTTCTCTTCTGTTCCTCCTCTCTACACAGATTTCAAGAAATACTAGCTTTACTCTGATGTTCTGTGTTTTGTGATTGCGGGACTCCGGGAAAAGTGAAAAACTGCTCTTTACTCATTCTTGCTATGCTGGTAGTAGGTGATACACTCCTTGTGAGAGATAGAGAGGCAGCATGCGCACAAGAGAGCAAGAGAGCGCGTGTGTGTGTGTGTGTGTGTGTGTGTGAGAGAGAGAGAGAGAGAGAGAGAGAGAGAGAGAGAGGGAGACTAGCATAATTTTACTGTTCCTGGACCCAGTATCCCCACAGCTGACACCCGCAGCATAAAGAAGTTTATGTGGCCCATGGTTTCAGGGCATCTAGTCCCTGGCTTGTAGGAACATCATGGCAGGTGTGCATATCGGAGCAAAGCTCACAGTCTATGGCACCCTGGAAGTGGAGCAGGGCCCAGGGCCAAAGAGGAAGGATGAAGGGCCAGGAAAAGACCCCACGATCCATGTCCATGACCCATCCAGACACACCCAGCAGTGTGCTTCACTAACCTGCTGGGTGTCGCACAGGCTAATCACTTTGGTATTCTACGCTAACCCTCACAAGGAGGTACAGCATTTCCGTATTTCCTTTTGATAGGAGCTGGCTCTCTAATCCATGCTTTCATTTTTTAAAAACCTGCAACAGAGAAAAGAGGAAGTTATCACCTGGAAACCATAATAAAAGCAAGTTGCAAATTAGATTTGCATTTTCAAGTTGTCCAATTAGGAGGAGGGCTAAGGTAATGCCTGGTTTGAGACTGGAGCTTGCTGTTTGCTCCTTGTGCAGGGGTGTGACGTCTTTACCATGATAACTGCTATTTTTGGCCTCTAAATGTGTCTAAGCATGAAGCAGTTTCTAGTGGCCTTACGCATTTAGATGGTTGGTGATACTAAATCCAATTACCCTCAGCTGCCTGCCCGCTGAAGCTGTTTCCCTCTGTGCACGATTCCTGACAGCGAGGAGAGGGAGGCAGCACTAATATTCCATTCTGTAAGGCAGGAGTCGGGAGCAGGGAACCACATAACAAGAGAGCTAACATATTAAAGCAAAACAAAACAGGTTCGGAGGGAAGAGAGCAAGGCTGGTGGTGAGCCAGCATCCAATGAATGGATTTCTAAGCTGTTGTCAATTACAAATACCTTTTATAAAAGGCCATCCCAAAGTCTGCCGCTGGACTGATGAAAAGCCTCTAGTTATGAGCGAAACATTTTCACTGATGTCAAGTTGTATTCCTAAAGACCGTTTATATCTGTGATTCTCAACTTGATAATGAGCATTGCATGAAAACTCCTCATAAATGTGGAAGCTCAGGTCCCAGCCCAAATCTATGACTTCAGTCTCTTTACGTTGCAGAAGATCCACAGGTGATTCTGGTGTGAAATCCCACCTGAACTCAAGGCAATGCCTAAGAATTTAGCATGCACAGTTTCCAGGCATTTGCATTTGCAATATGAGTGCTGAAATTTGCCAAATGCTCTTATGACAGGAAGGTGATTTCCTGACTGCCTGCTTCATTTTCCCTTGCTCTTTGTTTTTATAAAGTCTTATTTGGCTCCTGAAGATCAACTACATTTTTTTAACAGCAGTATTTCCAAAGTGGTCAATGAAATCAGTGGGCAGTAATGTTTGGGAATGGCTGTGCGTTGGGAGAGTTTTCTTAATCTTTTCAGTAGATGTTGGGGTGTGTGTGTTTGTTGCATGTGTGTTTTGTGTGTATTTTCCATGCACTAAGATATATTTTTATAATCTGTACTGTTTGCTAACCAGTGTCTGTAGACATACTCTGTAGTAGATGTGTTTGGTCTCCACAGCCTCCACCAACCATCTCTGGCAGCCACCCTTCCACAACCCTGTCCAATAACTTCTGACACTGACTGACAAGAGTTACACTATTTCCGATTATTTTCCAAATATCAACAGAACATTGCCGCTTGAGGGATTTATGCACATATGCATCTTTACCATACCTAAGTGGACAGTCTTTGTCAAATGGACTATTGATAAGCCTTTGAAGTAAATACCTAATTTGTCTAATATTAAATTCCAAAAAGTCACAAAGCCTAACTGCTGCTAGCTCTTTAGTGGGAGTCTGTATTCTAATTCATGCTAAAGTTTTGTGAGTTTCAGAAAATTCCCATCAGTGTACAACTGTACCCCTTCCCACTGAGAGAGCCCGCACTACAGCCTTCGTAGATGGCCATCTTGATGCTGAGCAGAAGGCTGTGGCTCTTAGACCTCTTCTCAGGGACTTTTGTGGGATGGAGTAAGCTACAGAAAGGGGCAAGAAGAGTGTTCAGTTATGCATGGGGAGGGGAGGGTCAAAGCTGCTCAGGGAAGTCCAGCTTACACGCCAGCACGACAAGAACCACGGATAGAAACAGTTTTGCATCAAGCTCTAGCTTCTTCACTTCCCAGGTCCTGCCCTGTGATTTTCTTTTCCTCTGTTTCTTCAGTTACATTCCTTTACTCCTCTTACTGCTCCCATTGCTTTTTGCATTAAATTCATTATGAGTCAATTTCTTTTTATGATCCAAAAAGTTGTGTAGGTCTCATGGCCAAATACTTGTCCATAAATGTGTCTGTTCTGTTCAGTGGAAGAAGTTTCCAAGAATAGAAGCCTAAGCTTTGAACTTAATTAGCTCAAATACCCCAATTATAAGAAACATTTTATTTCTACCACACCTCCTAGGGCCTTCAGTATATTGCAATTAGATGCTGATTATTAATTACAGTAGCCTTTTACACTGTATGAATACAGAACAAATCTGTAAAAGTAACATCTGATTGTGTGGAGTTTTCTCAAGTGAATATATAGAGATACTTTCACTGAAGGTTAAAAATCTTTAATGAAAAGCAGTGATGTTTTCAGACACATTTAGACATTTTTCTTGGACAATATTTAGAATCTTCTTTGAGATTACAGATACTTTTCCAAATATCAACTCTGATAAGACAGCCTCTCGAACCACCCCCCAATGGATAAGTTTTATTACCCATCAGGGCCTTTCATCCTTTCATCTAAGTAAGGCAAATAAATTGTTTTCTAGGCAGCATTCAGTCTGTAGACCTTTTCTCTTGAGACGCAAATCTTTTGCTTTTTGTAGCCATATTTTAACAGTCCTATGATATTTTCCAGAGAGTGGCTTTGAGCATAGCCTCGATGGACTCAAATGTTAGGGATCTAAATGAAATTCAAGACAAACATGATCTTTGGCATCACATTGGTGCGTTGTTTGGGGAGTTATTTTCTTAATATACTGCTTTGAGTTTATAACATGCTTTAGACTTCTAAGGGGAGTTTTAGGTTGATCATTTTAGAGAATTTTTCCTTATGGCAAAGACATAACTGCTTCTACCAAGTAGCCATTATTTACAAAGAAAGAAAACATTGTTTATGAGAGTTTCATGACTTACTTTTATCTGAACAGAGGTTTATGAGAGAACAACAGGCAAGGTCTGTGTTCTGAATCAGGTCCTTGCCTTCAGCTCTTCACTTTCAGGACCAGCCTGGGAGGTGCATAGAAGAATGAGGAAGGAGAAATACACGTAATAAATGAAAGGAGGGGAGAAAGTGTCCTTATATATCTTAGCCTCAGGGTGAATAAAGTCTTTTTTGAAAATAGAGGTGTTATGATAATAAACAAATATATTTTAAGACACAAAACTGTAAAATAATATAATGAAACACATAATAAAATATTACTGTGTTATTCTCTTCGGTGAATGTAGGTCAGGCAGATAATGACTGTTTTTTTTTTTTTTTTTTGTGGTACTGGGGATCGAACTCAGGACCCTGCGTTTGCTAGGCAAGCGCTTATTCCACTGAGCTATATCCCCAGCCCAATGACTGTTTTCTAATCCTTCTTTCTCTTCCTTTTACTTCCCTTCCAATCGCTCCCTCTCTTTCCTTCTTACTTTTTCATAGCATTTATGATATGAAGTCATCAAGATGGGAAGTTTGAGGTTTCTGTGTTGGCAAAGAATTAATTTTTTTAAGCTGACATGAGAAGCATCAGATTGATAACTGACTTACCGATATTTACTTCAGTGGCGAAACAGGTTTGGATGTTTCACTCATGTGAATGCATTAGCAGAGAAGACTTGATAAGGCAATGAGCATAATATTTTGCAAACATGGTATTTGGGATAATGTATTTTCCTTTGTCAGTGGAAAATATTAAGTGCTTTTTCATAATTTACTGGCCACATCTGGATGCATCTATTCATCATGGTAGAGCAGGGATTTTAAACTACACAAAGTAGGCAGGCATCTAGGGTTAGAAAGAAAGCTCTGTGTCATGATTCAAAGATTCATAGATTGAAAGAATCTCGTGTTTGGAATACTTAAAGGGCCCTACTTTAACCTACTCACTAATGCTCAAGTCAGCTTGAATTCTAGTAGCTACCGTGGGCTGGCCTGTGCTGCCCTATGTGTCTCAGACCCGTGTCCACGTGTACTATTCCTGCGAAGTATAGATTGTTGTCAAAGAAATTGCAGCTCAAGAAATTGTTGCTCAAGGAGATTAAATAATTCTCCCAAAGATACATAGCTCTCTGTGAAGGGATACATTCATGATTTACATTTCCTGGGTGAATTTAAAACTGATGTACTTTAGATTGCCACCAGGCTACTTGAAGCAATCACACAGCTTACCTTGGAAAATCTGAGAAGACTGCTTTTTCATCAGGCAAATTCTGATCATTCATTAACATGTTTCCTGGGTATACCTGGTAGATATTTGTATCATGGCATTCTGAATTGCCTTGGAAATCTCTATAAATGTTCTCTCCTCATACTGAGAAGTCTAGCACTTATATTTGTAGGCCCAAATTCACTTTTTTTCCTTGTCACTGAAGAAAGGGAACCATCCATCTCTATAGAAGAGAACATTTCATGAATGAAGAGACATAGCCATTTACCTTCAAAATATGCACAATTTGAAACCCAGCTTTTACTTCTCATCAAATGAAGGAAAAAGGGAAATGCCTAGAATTGGTCTGCCCTGGTCTTGGTAGTTTATAGGACTCAAGTACCTAAAATTTCCTGCCAACTTGAATCTCAGTTCCTTCACAAATACAGAATAAAGGAAAAGAATATAGACATATCTGATAAAAGTTATTAAAATCTAGTATTCATTTACAGCAACTTCTTAGGCCATAACTCTTAGTTCTTCTAATTTTGAAACATGCACATGTTTAATCTTTATTGAGACAGCCCTTGCTAAGTGCTGAAAGCTACCCTAAGCATCTTACATATGTGTCTTCTTTGATCCTCATGATAACCCTGCTAGGCACGTAGCATTTCTACCTGTATTGGATAGATGAGGATTCTGTTGTGGGAGAGAGATATTTTCTTAGACTCACAGAGCTAGTAAACAGGAGAGTCAGAGCACACCCCTGAGCAACCAGAAACTTGAGTGGGTCCTAAAAGGTGAGTGCTCACCTGCAGAAAAACTACTTGCATAGATGCTAGTGGTTTTTCTACCTCTCTCTAGCTGAGACAACACCTCAGAGTAGAAATATTATTTGAAAAAAATAGTTTTGGAAAGGGTTAACTTGAACACAGCCATTCAAGTCTTTCTCTTAATGTGATGTCTCTTCCAAGTAGCCTGTGGGATTTTCCACCTTGTCGTTCTGCCAAGTTCCAACCCCGAAAATGTTGATATGACTGATGGCGATGGAAGAAGCAAAGAGCAACCTTACTTTCAGAGGCCAGATGGAGTTTATGATGTTGTCAGCTGGAAAGTTATTTGACTTACAGCCTCAGGAGTCCCAGAGAAGGTGCTTCTCAGAGACACATTCTATGTGGAATACCAGAGCATAAGTTAGATCTTCACTAAATCTTATTTACTGACTTTTAAAATGCAGAAGAACTTTTGGGATCAAAAGCTTCAGTGATAGACATTTCTTAATGATAAGCATGGTGATAACGTCACTCTGATAGGAGCAAGAGCTCTGGCCTGTGACTGGGGCTTGAATTTTTGTTGTAGGTGGTTGGGGATGAGCCATTGTTTAAAAACTTGCTTTTATATATACATCAAATATCAGCCTTCCATGAAAGCTGTTTCAAAGAAGAAATAACAATGCAAAGCTAAAATTAATTAAGATCAAAGGCTTTGGTTTCCAGTATTAGCCCTTTCCCTGACCACCTCTGCGACCTTGCTCAGTTTCCTTACTTTTCTAATCCTGAGTTTATTTCATCTACAGGACAGAGTGCAGAAGTAGAAGGGGAGGTGGCCTCAGGTAGAATTTCAGGCATAGAAAGTTAAATGCTCACATTACAAGCTGGCCAGTTGTTGCTTATTTTCAGTAAGTTAAATTATTTTTCTCTCTGTAGAGGTCACTAACGTCTTACTTTGGCTTGAACATTTTTCGAATGAAAGTATATTTTTTGCAATTTAGTGTTATGTATACTCACTCAGCATTTATAATTTGTGACTTTAAGTACAGATGAGAAAACTTTCAAAGCAACGGCATAAAGATAGTCTAAAAATACCTCCCCAAAGCCTAGTACATTCAGTCAAAATGGAAACAAAATATCAAGTAAACTCTTTGGTGCTAAATATCTGTTTTATTTCCTAAATATTGATCCTTTCAATGTTATAGGATTGTAATAGCGTACTAATGGAAGACATATTTTCCCAGATTATTAAATTTTTTAAATCAGTGTACAATAGTGCATTCCTACATAGGCACAGATCATAGAAAAAGGATTTGCAAAAGTGGGTTTATTTTAAAGTGATTACACATCTGCTTTGGTATCATATAAAGCAGCTAGAGATTTGTTGGTCCTCAGTGGAAATTACAATTAAAAATCTCTTATTTACAATCAGTAATTGCATATTTACAATAATATTGAAAGCAATTTTACTATCATTCATTCTGTATTTAAAAATCTCTTCTTTTGAATGGTTCTTCAAATAAATTGAAAAGCAAGTAGAAAATGAAACAACATTCAGTAACTGGGAGTATCCCTGAACTATTACCAGGAAAACATATTCCTTAAGCACATCATTCAGTCAATACAAATCCTGGCCCTAAACCCTTTTAAATAGATTTTTTTTTCACCCACTGTAAGATCACCTTACACTAACACGGCACCCTTGCACACCTGTCCTGAGAATGACAACGCCTGCACACTGCACGTTAGGGTCCTGGCCCCCCGAGGGCTCTCGCAGTTAGGGGAGACTCTCATGGGATCACTCAGTATAATGATAGCAGTTTCGGAAGAGTGGGATTGCCACGGAAATTTGTTCATCAACAGCAAACTTCGTAATACAAAATAAGGCATATGCTTCTTTTTAAATTTTGAATTAATTCAAATCACTCGTATTGACGATGCCGCTACACCTGTTGTGATGCCCCGGCATAAAGCACGCTTAGGTCTGAATTCAGCATTTAAGAGTTTGTCTTCGAAGAGCAAGCTCTTCCGAGCGAGGCCGGGAGAGGGGGCTGCGCCCCAGAAGTCTCCCCGGCCTGGCTGCGCCTTGGAAAGCCGTGCAGGGGCTCCCTCTGCTGTCCCCTCGCTCGCCCGCTCCCGCAGCTGTGTGCATTTACATCCGGAAGATTATTGCATCATTTCACAGTTGCAGATTTACCCGGCTTCCCTGCCTACAAGATGTCAAAAAAGACAGCAAACAAGTTGAGTGCTTAAATTCTCAGATAAAATGTGCTGGCAAATGATTTCTAAGATGACTAGCAGACACAAAAAAGCCAAATATAGTAAGAACAGAGAGCACATAGAGAAGGAAACAATAACCGCGGTTAATTAAGGCATCAACGTACTGGAAAAACATTGTGTGTGTGTGTGTGTGTGTGTGTGTGTGTGTGTGTGTGAGTATTGTGTGGGAAAGAAATGGAATGCAGGGAAGCGGTGATTAGGGCATTACCTCCTGAAACTTTTGGTGCAGGTTATTCTTATTATAGTTTTTTAATTTATATTTTTATTTTAAATAAGCCATAGATTAGGTGAGAGCTTGTTCACTCAATAAAATAAAAAATAAACGAAGGCACACATTTCTGCACATATGAAGGAGACATGTATTGTGTGTATAGTGCTGACAATTATTTTTCCTAAAGTCACTTGTGTATTAGTGGAGAATTGCCAGAAATGTCTGCCTTAGTTTGCTGTGCATCTTGCTACGAATTGAAGACTGCCCAATTTCTGTACAGAGGAGCTAGCAAATTAATGAATTAACATTCATTTTAATTTCAAATAAGTATTCTAATTCTTTACTTTCCTACTTGGATTTACCTTAATACCTCACATTAATAAATGAGATATTGTTGGCCTTTATACCCTCAAGCTAAACACAAGCCACAGTTTCAAACAAATTCATGAAAATTGTTTGAGTGTTAAAATCCATCAGCTCCTTTTGAGGAGCGATTATTAATACACGGAATATTCAAGCTTTTGTACCATGATGATAGCAGAGTGCTTCTAGTAATTGGCCAAGTAAGCTAATTGTCAGTAATAATTAAGCAGTAACTATGGTACATTAATGGATATATGCTGCTTAATGGACAGATATTCTGTGCATTACATAAGGAGATACTTTTTATATCTGTTAGTTTAATAGTCAACACTTGCCAGTAGTGACGTTCTTGTGGGAGAAACAATGTTCTAAACTCTTCCTGTATTAAGCATTGTGTAGAGTTTGAAATAAAATGTATTCTAGAATCAAAATGTTATCTGGCAGCCTGGGAGCATAACTCAGCGGTAGAGTACACGGTTAACCTGCGCAAGGTCCTCAGTTCAACCTTTGGGACCACACACAGACACACAGAGACACACAGAGACACACACACACACACACACACACACACACACACACACACACAGCTGTAGGGTTGCATGAAGCTTTCATTTTGAATGTAGGTGTCTTTTGTACCACTACACACTGTTATATTTATAAAGTAGTTCTGGGAAAGAAGTTTGGGGAAAATTGCAAAGTTATTATGATGACTTGATGTTTTAGACTGTTTTACTTTTATAATTGTGTGCTGTATTACCCCAGAGAGAACATTTCCAAGCACAATGAAAATGTAATGTGAAAAGAAATAGGAAAATACAGTTGTGGTAATTAACTTTTTAAGTGAGTTGGTCTCTTTGCTTCATTTTGTTCTAGGTTTTGAGATCTGGTACCAAAGATAAAAATGCTAAACCTTAATAAGTGATGCAATTTTAGGCATAGCAGAGACAAATTTTCACTGATGGTGTAGATTAAATTCTTGCTGTTGTATATTTCAGAGGAATGAATGTATTCTTCCACATGGAGTAATTTTAACTAGAAACTTACAGGTTTAAAAAATTATTTTTTTATTTCGCATATAGTTCATGTGCAAAACAGTGTGAGTGATTTGTTTATTTTCTTTTACTTTAAATCACTGCTCACTTGCAATGGCTGCCCTCCTCATGGGGAGTTCTGTGCGTATGTAACACGTCTGTTCCTTTCATGCCCCTTCCCCTCCTCACCTTCCCCCTCCCTCCTTCTCTGGATCCTAGCCTTTAAAACCTCTTAGTTGTTCTTAAATTGATGGTGAAGTCCTCTCAGCTTGATTGCTTAATTCCAGACTTCTGTCCTTACCAATTGCTTGTCTCTAAAACATTCTGATACCATAATAAGAAAGCATAAGGCCTACCCCAAACTAACAATTAATATCATATCCAAAATCACATTTTATTCAGAAACAAGAAACCCTATGCCTTTACTTAGAGTTCCAACAGTGGTACCATAAGAAAAACATTTTAATTAGCTCCAACTAATTTTTAGGTGATTTTATATGAAGGGTTTTGTACAGATATACTATCAAAAAGGTAGGATTTGGCATGCGTATGCACATGCGAGTTTTTTCTTCAGAATTGCTACCATAAAAAAGATGACTCAGATTCACACAACAGCCTTCTTGCTGTAACTAATCCCTCCAGATCTGGCTGAGCGTCCTGGCTACACTTCCTGCCTGAACCCGCCCATGTGAACTGAAGACAGATCAAAAACAACATAAAAATTCGATGAAGATCCTTTCTATTATTTTTTAGGAATGCCAAAACTTGTTGTCAAATGTTTTGGACTTCAAAGTGTCTCCCTGCCTCTGTATCATTGTCTGTGTGTCAAATCCTGTTCATGCATTGTCCTTATAGAAAGAGGGCATAGGTCCCTTCAGGGGGCTTTTCAAGTAACCCCTGCAAACTCCAGCATTGAAAAAACTGTGGGTCTGGAAAACTATACCAAATCATACTATTTCTTCTTGGAGGAAGAGTTACCTGAAGAAATATGTTGAAACGGAAAGGTACTTTTTGGCCCCGTGGAAAGCTCCTATAAAATAATCTGCTTAAAATATGAAAGATATTTTTCTTCATTTTATTTTAAAGATAAAAGGAATAAGGACGGTAGATAATTCCTATGGATCAAAGTGGATTGGTTTAGTTATCTGTTGGAAGGTTTTACTTGCATCTTTTACAAAAGACTTTTGGTTAAGTCCTGTTTGGTCTCTGTTTTGCAACTCTAAGCTCTGTGCTATTTATAATATTTTAACAGGGATTAGTGGAAGTGAGGTAAAGTGATAAACCTCCGCATTTAAATACTTTTTTCTGGCAAATTTTAGTTAAAATGTCACAGACTGTATTTGCACAGACAGAAGGAACCGATAGGGCATCCTCTGTTGCTGACTCACAGGTCTAGGGGTCTGGTGAACATTTTTTCAATGGAAGAAGATATTTCACAGTTGGAAACCCAGCTAATGGACTCATTCGGGCTAGCTGCTCATATTCCAAGTTCCCACCTAGATCACCATGACTACAGAATTAATATGATTACTATTTTTTAGAAACTTGAACCAACAACTCTTTAAGGATTATATGATTCTACCACTTTATAATTCTAAACCATCCAGAAGCCATAAGCTCAACAAAGACATTCTTCACAGCAATATCTTAATTTTGAGGCTTATCATTCCAGACAGATGGAAGGACTGTAGGACTCATACCCTTACTGTGACCCGAATTTCAGTTCTATAACAGATCGATCTATCTATCTATCTATCTGTCCGTCTATCATCTACCTGTATATCACAAGAAAGTCCTGCATTTTTCCCTCTCTGATGATACTTCTTTAAATTCTTTGAATCATTGAATTTCACTTAAATTTTATAGTCCAGCCACATGTACGTGGTCCTAGAATCACCTAATATCTAATGAAAATTTAAGTGGTATTTACCATAGGAAGCTGAACCTGTTGTACAGGAATTCTTTATAACAGCACTTTGGTTTGGGTGTTTTGTTTCCCTAAAAGAAGATAATCTGTTGCTTGCTTGGTAGATTTTTATCTTGAGAATTACAAGAGATCTATAGTTGGTGAGTATAACCAGGATCACATAATAACACAGAACTTACACTGTTTGCTGGATGTTTATATATCCATGCTTCTATATGCATGACCTGATAGAAAATCAGTTAATTGCCCGCCCATCCATCAACCAACCACCACAGACTAAGGATAACAGGGAAATAAGAGGTGTGACCTGCTGCTGATCAAGAACCACATGGTGACCTAACACACAAACTCTGCTCAAGAAATACTTGTTGAGGAAATGAGCCAGTAGGAAAACTATCATGTAATTGCAATGTTTATTTCTTGTATTTGAGTAGCCCATACATACAAAATGGCAACCTAATGGAATCTGATTTTTTGTAATAAGTTAAAGGAAGGATGTGAAGCAAGCACTTCTGCCTTGTGTCTTGGTTTTCTCTCCTTTCTAGGAAGATGCATGGAAGATCTTCTTTTAAACTCAAGTGTGAGGAAGTAACGGTTTCGGGAAATGGGAAGAATACTATTTATGCTAGTGTTCTGACAACCTTGTATATCAAATATTGGGCCAACTTTGAAGTTCTTCATACTAACCTTCACCATTAATTAACCATTAATTACCTTTAACCATTAAAATTAATGTCCCAAACTGAAAAACATTTCATTTCCATATTTAAAAAGAAAAGTGCAACCAGTCTGGCATTCTTCAGATGAGCAGTTAGTGGCTGGGTTGATAAAGTGATTTGCATCCTGGATATCAACTTGTCCATGTAAAGGTGGGAAAGGGTGCCCTACTGTTTGGAAACAATGGTTTGTTAGGCAGTTATCCATGACTTTATACACAAGCTTTAAAAATTTCATTTTTAGGAAATAACTTTTCAAGAACTCTTTCTCTAGCCCAAGCATATGTTTTTTTTTTTTTTTTTTTTTTTTTTGGCGGTACTGGGGATCGAACTCAGGACCCTGCGCTTGCTAGGCAGGTGCTTATTCCACTGAGCTATATCCCCAGCTCCTAGCCCAAGCATATGATGAAGATATTGCCATTTGTATCTATGGGCTCACACCCATGGACACACAGCACACATGCCAGTGCAGTTGTTGAAGCATTTACATGTCCGCGAGTCGCTGTGCCTGCTTGACACCCAGGCTGGCTGGGTGTATTTCTGCATGAATGTGCATGAGCTTACAGGCCTTGGCTCTTGCAGAAGCGCCCACACACTTCCCCACTTGTCCTCTTCAGCCTTGCTCCTTACTGTTTCTGCACTTTTCTGGCCTCCAGCATAAACATACCTTTCCTCTTCTGTTTACTGATTTGCTCTTCCCCGGATAAACATTACCTTGTGACCGTGACCCGCGCTCTCAGCCTATCTGCCTTTGCCAACCGAGGGAACAGTGACGCCTTGAGGCTGGAACCCGGGGAAAACAGCATTTATCAGTGACACAGTGGCGACATCGCCCAAGGAAAGCTGACACTGAAGAAAAGCCCACGGAACATCTAGAGCCACAGATGTTGCTCCACATGTTTTAAGCTTAATGATTTCTCCCACCATGTAAAGACGATAATGTTTCATTTCTCAGCAAACTTAAATGAAAACCTATTATTTGAGAAAGAATATCACTTGTCCAGGGAAAACAAATCAATAGTAGTTCTCTAGTTTCAGTCCTTACAGTAAGTGCATATTTCCCATGCTTTATTCACAAAGGCATCCCTTTAATAACTCAGTTTTGAAGCTCACTAAGATTTAGCAGGGCCGTCTGACTCTGTAAGAACATTGACAAGTCAAGGTTTTCACACAAAGATCATGTGCACAGTTTGTTTGCATTATATTAAATTAATAATCAAGGAATATGGTTGAAAATATGTAAACCATTGATGACCACAAATGTCTGTATTACAGCTCATGCGGTTGGGCTGAAAGCTTCTGCATGCAAAGAATGCTTGGCACCAGCTTGCTCTTCCCAACACCATGACGGTATGAATTATGATACATCTACAGTGGAAAATAAAACTGTTCAATCAGAAGGAATAGATTTAACCCCAAGTCTAAGAAAGATCTAATGTATGATTTTCATATCATTGACTAGAATATGTACCTTATCAGTCAGCATTAGCTATTTCTAACCTCACCCCCGAGTAGGACATCTTTCTCATTAGTTTGAATTAATTGTTCAGGATATGGTTTTGACACTTCATTCTTTAAACCTCATTTACTTTTATTATGAATTTCTGGCGAGAAAATTCCAATGCTCTTCCAGGTTTCTGGCTGTTATGTTAAGCTGTATTTTTGTGAAGCAATTATTGTTAATTTGATGAGCTGTGAAGAAAAAATAATTCAATATCAATTTTTGGTTGCCCCCAAATCCAGAATCCCCAGATAAACTGGGTACTTCAGTTTTTAGCCATTGCCCCATAAGGAGTGACAAACCAAGGAACGTCTCTTGCAAAACAGACTCATTTGCTGTCCACATTATTCGTTTCCAGTACTGTACAGTAAAACACCCCAAGTGATTTCCCAACGTGTGGCAGATCTGTATAAACTTACCATATTCTTTTCAAGGCTGTGTTCTCCTGCCTGACAATATGTTGCCATGCTATAAAAGCCCTAATGCCCATTTTCAACGATTAGCTGTACATCAGCATTACCACCACAAATCCACAAGTTTCGCATCAAGCATTAAATGGGATGAATATTGATCTGCTAAAGAGGATTTATTTATTTCTAGCTCTATCCAAAGATCAACTGCTAGCAGCTTTTGGGGGATCTGCGAAGCTCTCTTAGCACAAAGCTACTGCATACATGACACTGGACTTGACATTTCAGTTCTGGAAGAAAACCAAACAGTAAATTCAGTGCAATAATCCTAGATAAATGAGATGATCACTGGGAAAGCTGAGATAGTTAAGTGGTCTATCAGAGAAGTCCAACGGATGGTATTGAACAGTTGCTACATAGAATCCTCACTCGTGTCAATATGGTCCAAAGCACCAGCATAGCAGATGCCAGTATCACTACATCAAAACAATCTCTACCTCTTGTTTTGACTTCTCTGTGTACAATTTTTCATTCAAAAGTGAATGTAAGTCATGCACAATGTGACAAACATGTAGCCTAACCATTGTTCTGAATCTGGGTGAGATTCACTGTAATGTAGCTTGGCATATATGAAATGCTTTATATCAAATTATGCTACGTTGAGGGATGGCGGAGGCAGCTCTATATTTTTACTGGTGTGACAAAGATTGATAGGGAAGATCTGCATAACTAAAGCCAATCATTTTTATAAAATAGGAAAGTCCAAGTTCTATCATAAATTCTGAAAGATTTGGAGAGTCCTGTCTCCCCTCTCTCAAGTTGAGATACCTGTTTTCCTCTGTAAGGTCAAATACTGTATTAATCTTAAATCACACTATGTATCACCTAACCAAGTAAATTTTCAGCTTTTTAATAAATTCAGTGTTGCTAAGAGGCACACTTGAACTTTAACACAACCAAAAATTTATATCTACCCATATTTAAGATCCTTTGTTCCCTTGAAAGTTTTATTATCAGAACTGTAGAAAATTGCATTTATTCAGTTTATTTAGTAGCATGAGTCTAAATAACCATTTACTTATCTTTTAATCTTAGCATCACAAATATAAAAATAAATCAAAGAAACTTCTCTTTGTGTCTATAAATATTACAATGTACTTATAGTGATTAATTTTCTTAGGGAAAGTCACCAAATAAATTCATTTGGAAATTCATCAAGCTACATTGCACTATACCATATAAAAGCAATTTATGATGAAAACTGATGTATTAAAAATGGCCATGTATGCCTCACCTGATATCACTTTCATTTTCAACACTTGCATAAGCATTGCCTTATAAGCAAAAGTCTATGAAAGAGTGTGTCTTATGCCAGTTTCACAGATAAGGATTCTGAAGATTAGGGAAAACAGATCTATTATTCCGTGATGGAAAAAGCCTCCATCTCAGCTCTCCTCTTCTCAGCTCTCTGATTCTTTTATGACTCCGGTCTGCAGGGCCCATCTGGTCATCCGTGCCACACAAGTCGGCTGGAAAACTCATTTTCCTTTGGCCGTGTAGATGCCATCTTGAAGGAAGTGTATCATATGTTAACAGAAGATGAGGTAAAGTTTAACTAAGCTATTTCTTCACCAAGGAGAAAAAGCATCTTAGATTTCCTTCCACCCTCTACTGCATAATAATGCTTTGCTGCCTGATTGTTTACAATCATTTTAATTATTAAACCTGTCAATCTATAGAGAGTGTCTACAGAAATGAAAAGAAAAGCTTGCAGTGCGTTTGGAGGTTTTGCAGTTTTGGGGAGATACTGAAAGCAGTAGCTCAGTTTGTAATTTACTCTTTTAGAAAAAAAATACTTCTATATTAATTATAATGTTCTGGGAGCTGAAAAGTTATGTTTTGTTTTGGATATTTGAAACTGTTGGAAGCAGATGTCCTTAGAAAAAGTACCACTTAACTTAATTAGGATTTGTTCATAGACCTGAGGGTCCAGATTGCCAAGGCCAAGCGATGTTTATCAGTATAAACAGTGTCCGTGAGAGAAAGAGAAAATGGAATAAGCATGGCGCACACCGCTCTTCACTCTGATACTCCTGTTCAATTCCTGTTAGTCATCCAGAAAATAGGAATTGTGTATATGAATTGTTTTTAACAGATCTAGTACTACGGTGAATACGGACCACACAGAGGCACTTGTTTGGGGGATGGTTTAGAAGGGTTTTCAGTCCCTTAGTTCAAAGATCTTTGAAAGAGTTGAGAAACCTGAAATATAAGTTCATTAAAGAAAAAAAATAAAAGATAGATAGTGGGATGCAGGGAAGCAGAAGGGAAAGTGACCAAGAGAAGAGGCGAGTAGAGGGAGAGAGGAAGGAAACAGTATTAAGATTTGTTATCCGCACTCACCAGCTCCCCAAGGTGAACGTAGTCATTATGTGCTGCAGAGTATAGTGATAAAAAAATAAAAAATTGAGAATTATTTACTGTTATTTTAGTTTTGCCTTCCTTTAGAATTTATAAGAACCTTACATGCCACTTCATAGTTCCTTTCCAGGCAATGACTTTTCTATATTTCCAAATGATACACCTTTGGGAAAAAAAATATTATTTCTTAGGGGAAAATAGGTGGGCTATGATACAAAATTGTGATCCTACATTTATGGAATTTCTTAACTATGAATCCTAGGAATTAGAAAAGTCTTGAGAATTTTGATGCACTGATGACACTGGAAGATGGGCTGGCTTGTCCTAGAGGTACAACCTGAACTGGCACTTTCTTCAGGACCCAGCAGTGAAACCACCTTGTTCTCTCCTTGTCTCCTCTCACTTGTCTTCTTTGAATTCTCATGTTCCTTTAACATCTCTCCTCTCTGGAAGTTTTGTGGGATAAAACTCATTACACATGGAACATTTCTGTGAAAATTAGAGGCTTAAAAAGATTAGGAATCTCCAATCTCATCTAGTAAATAGTTCATCCTTGTATTCTTAAAATTATCAGTAGGCAAATACTGGGTATGTAAAAATGCTTTCAATATTCAACTAAACTAAAAATTTCCACTCAGATGTTTCTTACACATGACCCCAATGGAATCTGTCTTATGATGATTATTCCTCAATTATTGAAGAGGAAATATTGATATTTAAAACATTTTAGGAAATGCATTCACGGGTGGCTTCATTTTTAAAAAATACATACATGTATTTATAGCTACATAATTGAGATTCTAGAATCCTTTTACCTATGTCTCAGTAGGTGTGATTCTGTATATCTGGACCAGTTTCATCAAAGCTGAGAGTACAGAATATTTGATTCATTTTTCCTGGGCGTATGCTTTATTTAACAATAATACTTTTCTTCAGAAACACTTAGCAATAATCACCACACTGAAACTGACTGGTATGCTTGAAGTTAGAGTAAGGTGCAGTATTTCAGAGAAGTAGGACAGACAGCTTAGCCTTTTCTTTAAAAAAATATGGTCACACACCTCTTTTTCATTTTTGCTATCTTAGTGGAGACCATACCCATTCTGTTCTGTTGTAGATAAATCAAGGCCATTTAGCTAATGTGGTGTGTTTGTCTGGATTGTTTATGCTCAGGGCACACACACAAGAAAAGTGCTAGAGGTGAGGTTTTCAGCCACTTCCCTGAGAGCCGGACTGGAAATTCAAGTTAAATTACTTAATCAAATGTCTTAATGTAAAAAGAGCATAGAAGCATTGCTTTGTGATGGCTTATTTCAGAGACCGCTCTGCTTAGGGCTCTGCTCCAGGTTTTCCAATTTCCTACCAAGAGTGAATTGGTTTTGTTCACATTATGTTCTTTCTCACGTTTCAGTTGGGCTCACCAGAGAAAATGGCTCAGCGGTGTAGCTGCGATTTGGAAAATCTCAATCCCTGATTTAGACAACAGGTTTTTATTTCTTCTTATCCATTGTTCCAAATGCTTTTTTCTTCTTTTTATTAACAGACCAGAACAAAGGACTATTGTTCTTAACATGCACTGCATGTGTGAGTAACATGTAGGGGAGAATATAACAGGAGGGGTTTTCTTTGCCAGCTACACATTATACCACTGCCTAACAGAAGTGCTAGCAGCATAAAATGATGAAATAAACCTCTCTAACAGTAGCTGATTTGTATGCGACAATGACCATAAGGATAACTCTTCAGCAAACCTGAATCTCATATATAATGCATAGCAGTTAATAAATCATGGTAAAATCAGATGGCTTAGAGCCAACAGTACCTAACTAGTAATGGAAAGGGGTGGGAAGATTTATAGAGAGACAGATTCTGTCTGGATTTTGCTTTTAAGATGCTCACCAACTGCGGTGGAGTATCTTACCCAGCTTCTAACTAGACTTGTGTGTTTAGTTGATTCATTCCATCTTTTTTTTCCTGCCCCTGGAGGGTCTTTTGCAGAAAGAGGATACCCTTTTTCTTCTACCACCAGGTGGAGTGTTTTGTACTTAACATTTAAGGTTTTATACTTCAGAGCTTAGAGATGTTATGCAGAGAAAATGTTGTTTTTGAACCTACACTTACTTAAAATGTAAATTTTTAGTAATTCATCAGCCAAAGGCACATGGGTAAAGACACCTCAAAACCTCTGCTCAAACACCTAAGTTGTGCTTTACATGGCATTTCACGTCTCTTGGCAGAGAAGCAGTTATATTTTTGCTTTACAGTATCTGAACAAAGAGTTCTTAGATGTGTTCTTTCTATCTCACCGCTGCTCTTTTCCTTGCTGTGCCACGTGCATCTTAAAAATGCAGAATTTGCAAATTTGTCACATGTCGAAGGAAAGAATATTAAAGACAACATGTGCCATACAGATCTGAGAGAAGCATTTGCTTCAAATCTGTTTCTGGTTATTAGTAGGTCTTGGCCGACTTCCGGCGCTGACATGGGCTATTGAGATGTGTGGCAAACATGTCACCTCAGAGTTAGAAATATTTGAACCTACTGAATTATGATCTTTTACAAATTCTTAGCTTTAAAAACAATGAAGATAAATTGCTGGAGTAGGGCATGGGCAGTAGGAATTGTTCTCTTCTTAGTTGTCTATATAATTGTTGGTCTTATGAAGACTCAAGTTTCTATTTTAGATTAAAACTACATTTTACATTTACTGCTGCATTTTGATGAAATGAGATCCCCTTCATGAATGTTATGATATTAATATGGATATTTTCAACAAAAACAATGTGCATTGTACTGCTTTTTAACTGTTGTGAATTAAAGTCAAAGTGGGTAAAAGAGCCTAGAACAGCCCCAATTTTGTCTCTTTTCTCGTCCGGTGTTATCACAAATATCTGCCTTCAATTATACTGGCCACAAGATGGCAGTAATTCCTCGTTTAATAGACAGCCGCCTCTGTCCTGGGTAGTAAGTAGGGTGGCGATTAATTCCTGGTAAGAGAGGTAGGAAAATAAAGAAGGACCTCCTTGGGTTAAGGGTTAAAATAAAATGATGCAGGGTTATACATTCTAGACCTAGCCTAAAGTAGAATGAAGTTAGTTTGATCCTGATGTCTTTGGGTTTTCAGAAGGCAGGTATTTCAGGTAAAATAGTATTGTTCACTAGAGTGCTCCTCTAGAAGGCAATATTGGAAGATGATGACTCTAAATTAATCTGGGGATGGGACTCACTTTATTTCTAAGTGTAGTGACTCAGTAGCTTGTTCTGCTAGGTCTCTTCCTTGGCTCTTGGGTGATGTTACTGCAACGGTGACTCAGCGATTACGGGAAGCGCTCAGACAGTTAATCAGGGATGGCTCACTCTGAAAACATGCTGCACCCCGGAAATGAAATATTAATTAAATATGCTGAAGACAAAAATATACAGTGAAGTCCCCCAACAGACCACTGTGTCCTAAGAACACTCTGTGCTTGGAGAGCTCACAGCAGGCCATATTCCAAGGTGGCAGTGCTGAACACAAAACAAATCTGTCAATAATTTTTCTGCTTCTTTCTCACCAAGAGCAGGAATTGATAAGGTGACTTTCTCTTTATAATGTTAGTCAACATGGGTAAGTTACTTAGAAATTGGAGACTTAAGAGTAAACTCCAGGTGGAAATTGGGTGGCATTGTCAGCAAATATATTTTTAAAAATCACATGACTTGTATATACTGTAACTGCATAACAGTAACACAGCTAGAGGAAGCAATGGGTCAGAAAGTTGTCACAGAGATTTCCAAGCCTAAATATGGCTAAGACCTGGAAAATACCATATGAAATTAAAGTTTTTATGTATTAGGTTGAATTTTACAGTACATTAAGTTTAAAAATTTGATGGAAAGGAATTTTTTTCAGTTTTGTGCAAAAGCACAATGTGTATTTCAATTCCACTTTGCTTAAATATTTTTTGGTTTCCTGCTGTAATGGTAACATTTTGGGATTACCATAGATTTTTTAAATGTGTCTACATCTGAAAAGCAGAGCCAGGAGACTTGTGAGTATTTCAATCTTAAAAGGTTGTGATTGGGTACTGTAATGTGTATTTGAAATTTGTTAAGGCGTTAGATTTTAAGTATTGTTATCAAAAAAGTCAAATGAAGTAATCGTGAGAAGTAATGGGTATGGTAAGAGCTGTACTGTGGCGATCACTTTAATGAGTACATGCACCCAAACTTCTCTCTGCACTCCCTAAGTACATGCAGTTTCTGTCGGTTGTATCTCAATAAAGCTAAAGAAGTTATTGCTGAGAATAATTAGTCAAAATAAATAGGTGTTTTGAAGTCAATCAGTATTTTGATTCAGTTTGTTTGTGTTATATGTCTGTCAGCATAAATCCAGTGAGTGGAGATATATGCATTTCTATAATTATCCAAAAATGGCTATGTAGAAGAACGATTAACAAATTGAATTGAGATTTCATTTTAAACATATTGATAGAAGCTGAATTCAGTACATATAAATGCTTGCTATTTTATACATGTCAACCACCGTTTCTATGCACATGAAAACTGTCGGAACAGTATTTAGAGTTCTTATTTAGAACTGGGGCCAAAGCAGACACAGTTGTCCTGGCAGGAGATGAGGGGCCAGGACACATTTTCTTCACGTAGCTGTACTGGGGCTGTTTCAAAGGAGAGAGCCCTTGTGGAGAAAGGAGGAGAGGGAGAGGGAGGAGGGAACCTACGCTTCCTTTATATGTCTGTTTGTAAGCTGTAGTTTATTCAAGATATAAAAATGTGGTAGGATATAATGTCTAAAATTTGAGAAATACTACAAAATTGCACATTCCCTAAGAAATGGACACTTCTAAGGCCATGAAGTTTTCAAGAAAGAGAAAATGAAGACTCACAGTCTAGATTTCCCTCCCCAAACAGTTCCAATTATAATCATCACAGAGGCAAACAAATTTGCTTTCAATTAGTTTAAATGGTATTAAAAGTCTCTACTTTTCCTTTTCTCCTTTAAATTATTAGTAGGTGCTGTGAAAATTGCAGAATCAAAACAGTCACTTGTGTCCAATAATAAAACACATCACTGAAGCCAGGAGATCATGAAGAAAGCAAAAAGCTTTTTAAAAGTAAGTCAGATGTTTGACATGGAGACCACTAGTATTTCCAAATCAACCAGAAAATGATTCCAAATGTACTAAATCATTAAGTATTGTGGCATTAAGACACTATATAGCGGCTGGCTCTGCGTAGATAGTAACCCATACACCAGGGTAATAGTACCGGACGCAATACTCTAAACAACTATTATTTCAGAAAAATAGGCAGTGATAAAGAGAATATCCTGACAACCAGGTATTAGGAGTGTTTGAAACACCACTTTTGTTGATGCTATAGGTGACCAGGCTTGTAGTTTTAGTGTGCTTATTTGGAAAATTTACATTAAGAATGGAAATCTGAATTGCCTTTGGAAAGTATTGCCTTTTCTTCTTTCTCCTGTTGAGAAAACCAGTAGCATTTAGTTATAAATGTTTTCTTTAAAATGTTGTAACCATGCCAAGTGAAAATTGAAATCACAGGACTGAAATAACAACCTGGTTAAAAGAAGATGTAACGGTACCATTTCAGGTCTTAAACTTTTGTCCGAGAATAAGCTGACTATTTAAATGACAATATTATTTTGCCTTACATCATTTGTGGGACTGTATTGCTTCTTCATTTACCTGTAAGTGGTAGGTGGAAGAGGCATTTACCACACAGTATCATAGCCACTCCTTTCATTTTCTGTAGCTCATAAATCTTGGTTCAGTGGCAAACTACGAATGCAGACCGTACAGACCTGCTGTAAAAGTGCACATAGGAGGATATTGTCAGTAATGTGGGCCTAAACTACCTTGAAATGCAAGATTATGAAGTCAAGTGTTTGAAGTACCTGATATTTTATGCTTTAAGTATATATATCACAATGTTTAGCAGATCTTTTTAAATTTCTGTGTGGCCACACAACCTGCATTCTGAATTCTATTCTTTGATTAGTAATGTTAAATCTTAAGAGGAGATTTTATGCTTGCAATGCACTGTTGATCTTAGAAATATCCAAAATGGCTCCACATTGAATTCACGGCCCCTTGGCAGTGTGTTCCACACACACAGTCCTAGAGACTTCTGAGGATGCCACGATGTCATGTGGTGTCCAGGTTAGGAGCTTTCTTCAAAAATGAATGCCTATAAAAACATTCATTCTAATGCATGGTGCTCCTATTCTCTAAAAAACAGAAATACACTTCTCTGGCTTTGAAAGTTAACAAGACCAAACAAAAATAGGAAAAGGTCAACTAAGGTGAATATTTCATATTGGGCATGATCTTCCAAAACTATAACATCCTACGTGCTGTGGTGCATGCCTATAATCCTAGCACTTGAGAGGCTGAGGCAAGAGGATTTCCATGAGTTTGAACCCAACCTGGACTCCATAGTGAGTTCAAGACCACCCTGAAGTACTGAGCAAGCCTTTGTCTCAAAATGAATGAGCCTTGAGAACATACTCTTAAGTGAAGTAAGTTGGACATACATGTGTAAATACTACATAGTTTCTCTAATGGGAGAAACTGAAAGTTTAAATAAGGGCCAAAATGTGTAATAGATATTGTAAAGTAGGAAGAATATATTCAAATGGGAAGGGGAACTAAGAAAGGGGCAGGGAGAAAGGAATAAAGGAAAAGGGAAAAAAAGGAGAAAAGAAGGTAAATGGAAACAAAGCTTTTGTGACTAAGAAGGGGAAGAGGGGTTGAAGGCGAGGAGGGAATGGGAAAAAGTGAATCAAGTTATATCATGTACAGGTACAAATTCCCTATGGTGAATGTGATCACTGTGCATACCTAAGATGTCCCAATAAACTTAATTAATTTAAAAATCAATAAATTGAAAAAAAATTATAATACTACAGAAAACATATTTTGGGAATTTTCAGATGGGAAATTATTTTTATTACCTGAAAAGCTTATAAATACACTTGTTTTTTGGTACAGAGATTGAACCCATGGGCTTTGCACTGAGCTACATTCCCAGCCCTTTTGTGTTTTCCTGAGACAGTGTCTTGCTAAGTCTCTAATTTGCCCAAGCAAGGTTCAAGCTTGTGGTTTCCTCACCTCAACCTCCCAGCGTGCTGGGATCACAGGTATGTGCCACCACACCCTGCTCATATTTTAACAGTCAGATCATTTAACCTTCCTATATGGAATTAAGTGTCCATAAAATATAAGCTGACTCTAAAATATATGGCAATACCTACATTCACATTGAAATAAACATCACTGTCAAGTTCTTGTTTATGTGACAAGCATTTTAAGAAATTGTCATGCATATGAAATAATGAAGGAGAAACCATGGCATTGATAAACCATACAAAATTATTCTTATGCTTTGACTCTGTTACATTTTTATTTTTCCTAGTTCTCTGTGTTTCTCAGTCAAACAAAATCACCCCACTTGGAGTTCATACTGGGCTATCGACAAATGAAGAACAATAGGAATTAGATGCAGCCCACGTAAGTTTTGAATGTTTCATGTGTGGTGAATTATTTTGAATTTATAGAATAAAATAATAAATTAATACAAGCTGTTTTATAGAAAGATACTTGTTTAAAGGGCTTAATCATAGTTAAAGTTTTAAAGAAATTTCTATCTTTTATTTATTCATTCACTCTCCTTTACTGTCCTCGTTATTGTTCAAATTAATGGGCATTGAGTCCAAAATAGTGGGCAGATGATCAAGCAGGAATTGGGAATGTGAGGTGCAGCAGGCCAGTCTCTGCTCCCTTTCCCATTTATTCACTCAGAACGTCTTGATCAAGCATGTTCTCCACACTATGCTAGGAAGTTAGAATACACCGGTAGGCAGAACTGAAAGGTTGCCGACCTTAGCAGTACCCATGATGAATGAGCGGAAGCTAAACTCGGATACTTGGTGAGAAGAGCTAAGAGAAGACAAAATTGGGCAGACTACGGGGCTTTGGGAAGGTGGGCACGGGAGCGCAGTAAGCCTCATTAAATGAAAGGGTGGAATTCGTTAGGTCAGGAATAGTGCGAAATAATTAACGTAAGTGTAAAAGTAATAATTAAAAATTTAATAACTGATACGGAGCAAAGGTGGGGTTTTGTGAGAGAGCGCGCAACATGGAGATCAGGGATACTGCCCTAAGGGACTGATATTTAAGCTACAGTGTGAAGGAGGAGCCTGGAGGCGATCGTGAGTTTCACTGTTCAGCCCTCTCTGGTTTCGGCCCCTACTGTGGAGAGCTCCGGTCCTTAAGTGATGGGTCCCGGAAGTGTCTCCTGACGCCCGGCTGCAAGAGGTGAACACTGCAGCTTTACTTCTATGACACCAGAGGAAAGACAGATGAAATCCTAGAGCTTCCCCGAAGACCATTTCATGTAGCCTGAACAGCTCTGAGGTCTGGATCTGCGTTGGATTATTGCCAGGCAAAGGTGGGAGAAGTCTTGTGCTTGCCAGATAAAGGAGGCTTTATCCCTGTTCTCACTGGGCTGACATCAAGGGAGGGAGGATTGTGGGGCCTACATGGGCTCCTGAGGAGAAAGTCAGGATGGAAGGAAACTGACGAACTCAAGGAATCATTATGAATCATGAATCATGCTCTGCTCACGAACTCTGGCTTTTATCAGGTGGAGACTAATGAATAAGCAGATCATCACGTCAACCTCGCTGTAACCCAGTCTCCTTCTCCAACGGGTCCTCTTTAGGATGAGATGTTTAGAAAAGAGAAATTTAAACAAATCTCTATGGCGTGAGACATCGCACGTATCCACTTCCTTAGAAGAATGGCTAGGTCTCCTAGATTCACAGTGTTACCTCCTCGTGTATAAATAAAATCTTTGGAAAGGAAACGAGGCAGCCAACACCGGCAGGAAGAAATACCGGCTTTTTTACCCCGTCAGTAAATGGGGGAACCTCTAGGAAGAAGTGCAGTGAAAAGGTCCAGGATTGGCTTACAATTTTACTGGAATGTAACCCAGACATTCTCAGGAGTAAGGTCCTCAAAACAGAGGCGCGAAGTGGCTGGAGAGGCAGCAGATGTAAAGGGGTTCCCCGGCCCCACCTGCGGAGTAGTCTGATTGCAAATGCTCCTTTTTTTTCTGTTACGAATTTCTTCTCACTTTTATCCTTTGTCCTTTCTTCTTCCTATTTCTGGTAGAGGATAGAGAAGAGGCCGGCAGGTACCAGGTGATTCAGCAGCTAATGGGTCTGCATTCCAGTGAGGAGGCGGCCAAGCTGCGGACGCCACAGGGAGATGGAGCTCAGTTTGCGGCCCTCGGTCCAACAGCGCAACAGTTTCTTCTCAGCGTAGCTTCCCTACTTTTCCAAGCTCCTCTTCTATGTCCCATCTCCTCTCTCTTAACTTTCTATATTTCTACTACCTCCTGGTTCGAGTGAAAGGACTAACATTCACTTGCTGTCTGACTTTATAAAAATGGAAATATATAATCATAATAACAAATAATATATTATTCCATTTCTTTGTGCCTGTATTTCCTCGTTTGTACAAACAGAATAAGCAAAGAATCTAAGTAATAGAATGTAAGAATTAAGTAAAATAATGCCTATGAATGTCATGGAATGCTTCCAAAACTCAAATGCTGTTACAATGACTACTATCGTTATTATTTATATTTATCATATTTTACCTATATTGGCTTCAAAGTATTTATCTAAATGTATCTCAAACACAGTGTTAGAGTTGGACAATTTTGAGAATATAAGGATATCCAAGACACAATCCTTAGTGCTGGAAATCTAGTATAACGTGTGACAGTTCCAATAGAGTACAATAACGCCTTTAATAGGTAGAGACACTTGGGAGCACGGAGAAGGAACGCCTAACAAGATGTAATTCATTCCATGCCAGTCTTGCTCATCTGTCTTTATCTATTCAAGATTTCACCCTTTTACCATTTTTCTTCTAGTGCCTTTTCATGGATCTCTCTTTTACCGAAACTCTGTTTTCCCTGTGCCCATAATCCTCCTCCCTCCCCTACAAACATCCACTGCAAGCTCTGTTCATATTTCAGTTCCCCATCAGAGGGTTTCCTCCTCTTTAAGCAGCCGGTGTTGATCATTTTCTTATGTACCACGACTGGTAGTAGGGTTTCTATTATCCTCCCAGCGCAAGCTGCACTGAAGCGTTTTCTTTATGTGTTCTCCCATGGCAGGGAAACCTGCTTGAGAATGGAGCACATGCCTCTTTTGTCCTTGCACACTTGAAACATGCCACGAAGCCTGTACCCGGCAGGCTTCCACAGTGCTTCGGAATTAACTGAAAGTTAAAATTACTCTTCCTTGAAATAGTTCATGCTTTCTAAATGAATTTTTCTCCTTTTATCTCTGTACCCTCCCACATTTGGAACTGTCTTTTATTGATAATGAGCTCTCATTTGATTAGCACTGAGTAAGCTATCACCAATGCATAATTTTTCTTCTTGGAGGAAATAGACACCCAAACAAAGTTTATCTGAAAATGTGTTTGGACAGCAGGAACCTAACCACCATTGCTTCGGACTGGGAAATATTAATGTACTTACAACTGTAAAAATGTTAAATCCTTATGTAACTATCTCATACATTTCTGTTTAATATAAACCATTTCAGAAACCAGTTATCAACATCATTTTACATATCGTAAACTTCCTGATGGGTGTGATTTTGTGTAACATGTAAGGATACTGTGCTGTGTGAAATGTGAATTATGTTTGCCTTCTTCATTACAATAAACAAATAATAGCAGTTAAATAAATAACTGCTATAATTTCCAGACCACTTTTCATGTCCAGCTTTCCTAATGAAATTGTGTGTATTTCTGGCTTACTTGTGCCCACTTGTTTCGTTTCGGCCCTTCTGAGGTGTTCTTTATTTTGGATTTTCCCAGATCCCTGGGTGGGAATATCTGTGCTGACAACCACAAGGGTGAACTGCTGGAACTGCTGACGCTCACTGGGGAGCGCCTCTCTCAAGGCCATGTCCCACTCCCAGAGGTCAGCTGGTTGCAAGTCATGGACCGATGCGAGGTTATAAAAGCTGGGATTATTTGCTTCAACTTTATCTAATTCTGAAGGTTCTCCCTGGCTCCAGAGTTGCAGAATTGGCTGGAATGTGAGTTGTAATGGCATGAAAATCAGTTTCTTCTGTCAATCAGTATTTTCTTCCCAGTGTATCTAGGAGAAGATTCAGCAGGCAAACTGCAAGCATTCTTTCTACCTCAAGGTCTGTCTGTAAGAAAATTTTTTCTAAAAAGACATTTCTTAAGAAACTCAAATATATACAGAGAGCAAAACAGAAGACAGATAAATGGGAGCTAGAGAGATCCTGGGGAGCTAGGTATAGAGGGAGGGCGGAAGAAAAGGGGATTTTAAAAAAGAATTGGAGAAAAACATCCATGAAAATAGAGCTTTTGCAAATGGCAAGGGGACCAAGAGTTAGAGGAAGCGAGAAGGAGGAAGGATGAGTGGGAGATTTTTAAAAAAGAAAGAAAAGGAGTGTAGTTAGCACATGGTTTTAGAGCTTGAAAGCCCAAGATTGAGCAGCCATCCTGCTGAAGGCCTCATTGTTCTGGGTGTCTGTGAGGGTTCCTGGAATGAGATGGACATTTTAATAGGCAGACTAAGGGAGAATTCACTCACTCTGACTGGTGCCAGTCTGGAACACCGACCTTCTGTCTTCAGGATGTGTCTTCCGGTTCAGACATGGCTGAACTTACAGTGTCGACTCTTCTGTTTCTCAGGATTTCAGCTCCAACTGGAACTCTACAGTTGCCTATTGTATGCCTCCAGCTTGCTCACCAGAGATCTTGGGATTCCTTAGCTGCCATAATCATTGGAGTCAATTCCTTATAAGGAGTCTCTCTCTGCTTCTCTCATCTGTCCTTATCTATTTGTCCTACTTGTTCTGTGTGACTGGAAAATTCTACCTAACATAGATTTCAGTACTAACAGTGGTTGTAGGGGAGCACAATTCAGTATGTCTTCTGAATTTGTCCTGGCGTTTCCGGGTTTAGCTTTCTAATCTGAGTGGATTTAAATATTCTCAGAACCCTACTTTCAGTAATGAGAGAGCGCTGATAGGGCATGGTCTAACAAGTGTGATGTGCACACGGTTCCTGTTAGATATGGATAATACACAACTTTTAAGAGGGGTCTGCATGACTATTTGCAGCCATCCCTGTACCTGAAGATGTGACTCTTAGATGTTAGCAAAAAGGAAACTTTCATTGCTTCATGAGTGTAAAGTGGGCAGAGAAGTTGCTGGAGAGAAGCTAACTTTGTTTCTGTATTTTATTTTGCATTTTCCATCTTAGTTTTTTAAAATCTCTGACTATGGTAGCAACTTCTATCCTTTTTATATAGATATGACTTTGAAATCCATATACTTAACTTCCACCTTACTCATGAATGTTGAAACAAAGGAATGAATGAATACTTACAGCTACCATCCTGGGTATATTCACCAACAGGTCCCTTAGATATTTAAAACATACAAATTTACTTCTCTTCAAATCTATCCTTTCTGCATTCTCTGAGTAACTACCAGAAGAGCAACTTTAGCTATGCAGGTTTGACACTTAAAGAGCTCAGTTCTTTAACATTTTATGTTTTTAATTTTTCTACTAGGAGATTTTATGAATGTGAAGAGTGCTCCCCACCTTGCCCTCAACACACACGTGTTCCAGTTTTCTCAGGTACTTTCACACCTCCACTTTAAAATTGTAAATGTACATGAAGAATAATTTGCTCAGTAGGTTTCTTTATATGTGTTACTAATAACTGAAATATTTCCCTTCCCTTTCTTATGATGTGAAAACTGGACAAGTGTTCAAATTTCCTGTATATTTTCTGCAGAATTAGCTGGATTTTACTATACTGTTACATGGGTGGAACATATTCATATTTATACTCCATTCATATCATGATTTTACTTAAATACCAGTAGATTCCTCCTAGGCATAATAGCTCTGCGTAACTTTCCTGCATTTTCCCTTTTACTCACTTACTTTGAAAGACAACCAGTATATCAAATTATATTATATTAATTATATTATATCTCCATATTTCATTAGGAGATTTCAAAGTCGTAATTTTATTTTTCAAAAGTGGAAAAAGCAGCCAACAGATTTGTCAATAAGAAATACTTACTAAATACAAGTATTGAACAGTTGAACAAAACAAAAATAAATTTCTAGAGCTTCTTAGGACAAAGTTAGGAAGAGTCCTAATGCTGAGCCAAACAGTACTACACCTACTGTTTTTCTATGCTTTTATACACAATAATTTAAATAGATATAAATGAAATTGTTCCAATAAAATATATTCACTAAATTGTCATTCTATTTATCATACCAATATTTATCATATTTTAGCCATAGCTTTTTATATTTTAATCTTAATAAAATTAGATCCAATATCTTTGTTCCAATATCTTTCTGGATCTTAAAATCAGGTTGATTTAAAAACCTAATACCTTTCATTGTCCTGCACATTGAGAAATAGAAACACATACATAGATATTTGTGCCCAATAGCTTAACTCATTTCCTTGATCAAATGTCAATCATATATGAATGGTAAATGGAAGATTTACCATTAAATGACTTTACTAATCTGTACATACTTGAGAAGAAAACAAGTGCCTCTGGAGACTACAATGAATAAGCTTCTGTTTACTGCATTATCTACTTCTGTAGTAAAGGGTTACTTTTAAACTACTGCTTCACACTCTTCCCATCATTGTAACATTTGACCAATTCATTACTTTGACATGAAATGTAGTTTCTGTCCTTAGTGATTTTCTGCACCACTGCATTTCTACAAAAGGACTTTGAGCAATTGCACTGCACTTATATCATCTTAAATAATTTTAATTCCATATAAATAATCCTTAATGCTTACTAGTGTTACATTATTTTTGTATCAATTCATGATGAAATGTTTAACTTATGTTGGAATATGATTTTTAATTAAGTATAGTGACAGAGCTGATTCATTTCCATTATTAAGTTTTATCTTGTATTTTCAAGTTAAATAATTATATATTGATTGATGGATTGATTCAGCATGTGTTTATTCATTCTTGACCATATTTGAGGATCTGTATTAAGATTTGTATCTCTATCTTTGGTAACTCAAAGATAAAGTCTTTGAGCTGTTAGGGTTATCAGCCTCAAGGGCTCATGGACAATTAAACAAATAATTCATGCGGTGACTACTAATATATTTCTGCAGTATGAAATATATATTAGAATACAGTGCTAACTTTACTGAATAGTTCGTGGGTCGACTTTCAGTGAAATAATATTCTAACTTTTCACTTAGTTCTTTCACTTAGTTCTTAGAAAATCTCCGATATGACTGGTACGCAGTTATTTTCTTTTATGTATAATATTCCTTCTTGTGATGGAAATGTCCCACTATCATCTATTTTATTTTGTAGCTTAGTACACATTTAAAAAATTAAGCTTGTTCCTAAGGTTATCGTACACATAACTTGCTGCTAACATTCACTCATGACCCAGCTCAGGGCTGTTTGCCAGCATCATCTGTTGATGTATGTAGCCACCACAGTCATCATCAGGTTTTCCTAACTTCTAAAGGCAAAACCTGAGTACTTCCTCCACCCTTGGAAATGCCATAAATTGAGATCTAGTGTTTAAACATGCGATTGCGATGCAGTAATTGGTTGGTGACGACACCATTTTCACAGAGTCTGGAACTGCCCCCAGTTCACTCACCCAGTTACCAGTATCACTGGAATTTACTTATTCATTTCATTTATTTGTTTATTTTGAGACAGAGTCTTACTGTGTAATTCAGGTTGGGCTTGAACTCACTGTGTAGTCCAGGCGGGGCTTGAACGCTCAGCAATCCTCCTGCCTCAGCCTCCTGAGTGCTGGGATGACAGACATCAAGTCTGCCCTTAGATCTTTCATAATATTCCAGGTATGGGGGCCGTTTTGTTGTCTTTCTACTTTTTTTCTGATATTCACTGTTTTTTGCAAATTTTTTCAGGGCAGAGATAAAAAGTATTATTTAGAATCACAGCATCTAGTCTAGTGCTCTCCAGACTGAGGGCATTTAATAAATATCTGTCAAATGAATCAATAAAAGTTCATTAATATAATCATTGAGAACATACAGTGCATATTTTATCTTGGTGTCTTGTGTACGACAAGCCAATTATGGAAGTAAATGCTGATCTTAGTTGTTTATTGAGTTATGGTAATTTGGAATAAATAATTATGGTGTCCCATGTGTGACAGATAAAAAGAGTCTTATTTTCTCTCTCTAATTAGCAATATTTTTTCATCCTGTTTTGGACTCAGTGAGATTATCCTGAGCCTGAGAAGGGTGCACTCTCAGTTCTTCCCTCTCTTATCTACACAGCCAGCGCTCACCGAGTCCAGCCGTCTTCCCGCATGTTTCCAGAATCGCTTTCCTCTATTTCTGGAGCTATTGCCGCCTTCCAAGTGCTTTGATCGTACACACTCCGGAGGTGAGAACCACGGGCCGGGTTGCAGCGGTCTGAAGAGGAGCTGACTTTGGGCTTCTGGGGGACAATTGTGACCAGAGTCGGCTGAGCTGAGTTCAAGGTCGAACTGTTCTCCTTGGCTGCATACCATAGACGAATAGCTTTTGGTTTTCATTTTTAAAATTCTCTTTTAAAATTGTTGTACAAATTTAAGGTGGACCATGTGATACTATCATACATATATACATTATCTTACCTTCTAAGACTCTATTTTCCTGCTTTTAAAAGAGGAATAGTATGATTTCCTTATATAAATTATAATAATCACCTCAAACACAATCTAATAATTATTGAAATATTATCAAATGAAATAATACTCTCATATGGGAAACTCATAAGAAACTTTCATTCTTCCCTCCACTTTTCCTATATTCTCCCCAATGCAGAAATCCTATTAAAAGTCAAACTTGCTCATATTGTTCCCCTACTGAGCTCTACTACTGACTTTCTGAAAAACTGGAGAATGAACTGCACGCACCCTCTTAGGTTATTCAAGCCCCATGCAAATCTGAAATCAGACATTTCAGACGACCACCTGTAACTGTGGGGCTTACAGTATACCACGCTGTACTTCTACTTTTTGCATTGATTATTGTCTATCTTTATAGCTGAAATGCACATCTATATCCACTATTAATTCACATTCTTGGCATTGCTCCCAACATGACTGCAAGTCCTGAAATGTACCTCATTAAGTCTAAGGCTTTTTATTCATTTGTTCTTTCTGTAACCATATGCTTTGAGGTCTGCTACGTACAGCCACAATATAGAGAGATTAAGAAGACAGGGTCCAAACCCAGGTAAAATTCAGTGACACGAAGGAGCACAGTTGTGTTGATGAGTAGACTGATACACAGCATGAGAAACTTAGCTCACACTTGCTGAGCTCTAGAATCAGGCTTCAGATTAGATCTTTGCTCTTAAACTACAATTATTTCTATTTCACCAAATAGATTTTAGAATATATCAAAACAAAGGGCAAAATTACATAATTTTTACTAAGCCTGTCTTAATATCACACTGATAGAAACTTAGGCATAATAGTTTATATTATTCATTTTATATGCTGAGATATCATATCACAAATGATATTTACTCATGAGTTGTATGACATGTTTGGTGGAAGATTAAGGCATGCCACTGAGCAAAGGTGATCTCTTGATAGTCCAGAAGTGTAAGAACTATGATATTAATGTTTAAAAGGAGGTAGTGAGAATTTAGTACTATGTCTATAACAATCTCTGGTATTTTAAGAAAAATAATGTATTTTTGTATGAATTAGTCAACTCATCAGAAATTAATTAAATATGTGCTAATGTGCCATAGACTCACCTACAAACTACGGAAAAGACACTTTTATCCTAGAGGACTTAACTGCTATACTTAGGTGGGTTAAAGATTACCACATGAAGACACATTAAAGCTTCAGTAGGCGTACTAGCATGTTCCTTTCAGAGCACCCGTCATTTATCATTTAACCTAGGAGACGAGTGGGCTAACAACAGACCAAAGAAGGAATCATATGTCAGTATAATTTATTAATTTACAAAAGACTGCAGTAAGGTTTGTGTCATCACAGTCTGCATAATAAAGTAACTTCCTATCTATATTTTTAGCAATGTTGTATGTGTTTTATCCTGCTATGCACTAGGCAGTACTTTTGAACCTCAAATACAGACTTTAATGTCAAGTATATTTTGGTAAATGTGAGTGATCTTTGAAGAAGACTTGCAGATTTTAAAATTGCTTTTTGAAGTTCTTTCTTTTTGAACTTAAACAATTAAACACTGCAATTCTTTTTTTGCACATGTATGAGTTCAAAATTTTGTCTTAGATGTAAAGAGGATTTCTGGAAAGTGTATGTGACTTTATAATACTAGTTCAACCAGTGATGAGTTTTATGAACCCCCAAATATTTTGCAATTCTGTCATTTAAAAAGTAATTTTGTTGTTAGTATTTAAAAGTTTCAGTTCATTTTACCTACTCTCATGATTTTTACAATTTTGAATTGTGACTAAAAAACACTGAGGAAGCGTCACTCAGTTTTTGCGAAGAGTTCGTGGAAATATTCACTACTCTTCTTGTCACTCTTACTAGTGTTTTTCTCAAGTACTATTTAATCTTGTTGAGAGTAGACAGAATTCGTCCATACGTAAAACTTTCTATGCTGAGGTTAATGGTTTTCATTCTATTAGAACTAGACGGTATAATTTCAATAACCAGAATGGAAACCGTTTGTACACTGAAAATCAAGGATAAGCATAGAATCAGGGTTGGAAAAATGAAAAAAAAAAGCGTCAGAAATCCATACTTTAAGAAATGGATTTGCAGATGTAGGGGCTTTATAAGTGACAGATTATATACCCAGCCAATAGACTATTATCCAGCACTAAAAGTAAAGCAGCTATTAAATCATGAAAAGAAAAGCAGGAAGTTTAAATTCATAGTGCTAAGTCAGAGCAGATAATTTGAAAGTTAACAAACATTAGGATTCCAACAGCTGTACATGGCATTTTACGAAAGATCAGTAGTTGCCTGGCCTGGGGTAGGGGTGAGGGCTGGAACAGGCAGAGCACAGAGAGTTTCCCAGGCAGTGAGACTGTGCTACAGGATTCTACAGAGGTCTTTACACGTTGGACACACTGATGCTTGCAAGGCATAGACAGCACAAATCCCAGCTCTAATATAAACCAATACAGTGATACTTCAGCGTAGACGTATCAGTTGTAACAAGCACACTGCCCTGGGAGTAGATGCAGGTAATGCAGGGAGTTCCAGATTTTTGGAACCAGGGACATATGGGAAATCCGTCCTAAAAAAGTTTTACTCTGAGCCTGGAGGAAAGAACTGATTCCTTTTGAAGGACTTTAAAAACCAAAAGCTTTTCATCCCACTTCCATTTTCTAGAAAATAACATAACTTCAGTTGTGTACCTTGCATAACAAGCTATCAGAATTTTCCAAGTGTTGTCACATATATTATTTGATCCTAACAATGGCTGTTTGAAGTATACAGATCTGTCATTAAGTTTTTATTTCATGGAAGAAAATACTGAGATGCCAGAAGGTGGTTTAAGTGATACAGTCATGTCAAATACCAGGCTCTTGTCCTTTTCTTTTTGTAGCCCATGTATAATCATATGTGTAGTTTACTTGTCTTAAAAATGATCTAATATTCCATTGATCCTCAGGTCTGTTTTTTAGCCAGTACCAGGTTGATTTTATTACAGTAGCTTTGTAGTATAATTTCAGGTCAGGGATTGTGATTCCACCTGACTTGTCCTTATTGCCCAGGATTGCTTTTGCTATTCTGGGTCTCTTCTGGTTCCAGATGAATTTGAGGCATATTTTCTCTAGATCTGTGAGGTATGCTA
>PVLD010000257.1:79462-122732 GCA_004027595.1 Dinomys branickii | reverse complement strand
TATTGAAATCCTCTTCGATCTCCTTTTTCAGAGTACTGTAGTTTTCACTGAATAAATCTTTCACATTCCTTGTTAGATTGATTCCTAAGTATTTCAATTTCTTGGTTGCTATTGTAAAAGGTATGGTTTCCTCAATTTCTCTCTCAGTCTGTTTGTTGTTTGTGATATATATATATATACATATATACATACATACATTTTTGCCTCTTTCTTTTCTCCTTTCCCTCGTCCCATCTGTTCTTTGTTTTTGAACAGATTTCCTTCATGTCTCTTAGTTTATGTTCCCACCCTCAGGTTCTTACACCAGTGACACAATACGTTGCCTGCACATGTACTACTGATTTATTTCACTTATGAGTATGGACTCCAGTTTTAACCATTTGCCTACAAAGTCCCCAAAACTGTCTTTCTTTATAGCTGAATAATATTCCATTATATAAAAATGCCACAGTTTTTTAATCCAGTCTTCTGTGGATGGACACTTGGGTTGCTTCCACATTTTAGCTATTACAAATTGCACTGCTATAAACATGGGTGCACATGTATCAGAGTGATATGATGTTTTCAGATCTTCTGGGAAAATACCCAGAAGGGGAATAGCTGGTTTAAATGGAACCTCTAGACCTAATTTGCGGAGAAATCTCCAAACTGCTCTCCACAGTGGTTGCACCAGTCTGCATTCCCACCAGCAGTGTAATAGAGTCCCTATTTCTCCACAGCCTCGCCAGCATTTGTTATTGGATGATTTTTTTCATACTGGCCAGTCTTACTGGGGTAAGATGAAATCTTGATGTTGTTTTTATTTGCATTTCTCGAATGACTAAGGATGTGGAACATTTTCTCATATATTTATTTGCCATTTGTATTTCTTTATCCCTGTCACCTTCTCTGTAAATCAGTTTTGATTGTACTATTTCTTATGCTACTTTGTGTGTGTTTAATACGTTTTTGTTCTTTTACTTTTAAAATAAAAAATAAAAAAAAGAATTTATTGTCAAAAAATGATCTAATATGTGAAAATGCTACGATTAAGTCTTTCTAATACATTTTAGCCAGATCTTCTTGGACGTCTCCCAAGATGAGTCTGTTTTATATTGGATTGTGCTATAATTGCCAGGAATGTTATATTTTCATAAAAGGAGTTGCTACACTTTTTCCAAACACTACCATTTCCAAGAGTATTGTTAAACACTGGATTTCTATTTCAAATCTTAATGATCCATGCCTACCACTTCAACAGAAGGTAAAGTTAGAAAATGATTCAAAGTACATTTTCTCATAGTAGTAAACTGCACATTATTTAGGATTCCTTATAAAATGTAATAAAATGTACAACCTTGAGTTTATGTATTATGTACATTTATTGCATAAACAAATAGAAAATTAAAAATTGAAGAATCATCTGTGGTTTAACATATTAGTAAATGAAATGGTATTCTAAGAATCTATTAATAGATGGTGGAAAAAGAATATTTATTTAATGTTTACAAATTTTTCATTTCTCCAAATATTAACATTTCAAAATCCTTAAGCAATATTTTAATATATGATTATATTTTTATCTGTTCCAGAATGTAAGTACCACCTGCTGTTTTATTTTCCGTAAATCTTGTCATTTTCTTCTTCCCACCCAAATTGAAACAGAGAGAGAGAAGGTAAAAGGTAAAAGGTATACTCAGAGTAATTAGACATAGTGGACAGCATTTAACAGCCCACACATGAAGGAAGTGACTTCTTGGTGGCTTAGAGAATAATCAAGGCAACCATGGAGGAGCAGACTGGACCTTTCACAACAGAACAATGCCTGGGTGAGCCCAGGGCATTAGTCTCTTAAAGAAAGCTGATCCCATTACTAGTAATTATAGTTCATTAGCAACAATTGTCTTGACTGAGATACAGATCAACACTGAGCACTAACCTAACCAGGCTAATAAGGTTGATGGAGGATGAAGCAGCCTTGATTGAGTTCAACAAGGCATTGAATAACACACACAGGTGATGCACTTTCAGTCTCTGTTCACTCTCCTGCTGTTATTTTAGTCCAGGATGTGTGAGTTTCTTTCAAATCAGGGTATCTGCCTCATTCAGCAGAGACATTGACAAGTGGTTAATGTTTAGCACAATGAGTAATATTTATTTGCATGGACTGCACTACATTTACACGGTGATATTTTCTTTTAAACCTTGTTTCTGAAAATGTGATATTGGATACAGCTGAATTAACAGCCCCGGAGCCTGTTAGCTGTGCAGATTCTCAGCCCCACCTCAGCAGCGCACAACCTAGATCTGCATGCCAACAGGAGCTCCAGTGATTCCTGCCGGGGTTTGATGTTGGCAAAATACAGATATTTTAAATTGAGGGAAACCTCTGCCCTGTGATATTTTCTCACCTTATCTTGAAAGGTAGAGTTTCTTATGCACAAACTGTAATAACTTTTAGCCATAGTCAATAATTTTAAAAGCTTGTATTTGAGAAGAAAAAGCTATTTTTTTGAAGCAGTTCTTTCATCCAAGATAGCATGAGTGCTCACAGAAGATGTGGAAAAATCTCTGGGGAGGCAGGGCTGGGTCAAGCCTCTGTAAACAGCATACACAGCACAAAGCCTTCCAGTAAATTAGAAAACACTTTTGTTGGTGCTGCCACACAATCTCCCAAGGAGCCGGTGCCCTTCACACCTTGAATCTTCACCTCCACAGCTCCAGGTGGGTAGCTAGCGTCCTTGCTCCTCTTTCCTGTGTGAGGAAAACGTCTAATCATTGAATAGTTAGGAAATGTAGGCAATTCGTTCAGGGGAGTTTCTGACAGCAAAATAACAACCTTAGTTCCCTGCCATTCTATTCAGTGTGTTATGCTGAACAAAGCTCAGTGTCTACCCTAATACATTCGATACCTTTCCGACACGAACTGAATACCAGACTATTGAACTGCATACATCTTAGATTTGGCCTTGTTGATCACAGAGAATTACATTGTACATTTAAATTAATTTTGGAGGGTGTTCTTCAAGAGTAGAGGATATTTGCATATTTGTTCAGATAACTGCAAACATAGAAGAGGTCACACATATGAGGACTGATACCCTGGTTACTTAAAATTGTCATCTTCAGGAAAACAAATACAACAAACATTGTTAATTCCCTGTCACCTTGTCTGTAATTCAGTTTTGCTTGTACTATTCTTGTGCTACTTTATAAATGGCTGTTTGTTAATAGGTTTTCATTCTTTTACTTAAAAAAAAAAGTGTTATTTTGTTTATTTCTGACAGCATCGCAAAGAGCATGCAGGGCCTGGAAAACCGAAGCTAAGAATGCATAAATAAGCAACTTACCTAATGCAGGCGGGGCCTGGGTGTTGATTACGACTACTTGATAGGAAGTCTAGCTCTCTGTGTAGCACAGTGAACTTGACTGTTCAGGTTACTTTATCAGTGTTTCTGTACGTAATTTGTATCTTTGGAATATGATGATTTCTTATTCAACAAAACTAAAAAATATACGAGAAGACCTTTTTACAAATTCATCAATGCCATTTCCCATACTTCCTATACTGTTCTTTTTTTTTCTCCCATAGCCAAATACAGTATTTCAATAATAGCTATATATAATGAGTACCTCATGCTCATTACTTATTAAATCAATTTTTATTACCCATTGGCTTTATATTTTGATAGTTGATGACTTGCCTCTTGTTTAATTTTCCATCTTTTCTGAAATATTTATTATTCCTGAGGTTAGTAATCGCCTTGTATAAACAATTTGTTTAGTTTCATACATTGCTATAAACATTGCCTTTGAAGGCTCAAGTGAATGTGGCAAACACTTACTTAATTATAACTGTTTGTGCTCAAATGCTATTGATTCAGTATTTGTTCCCTAAGGAGCTTCCTTCCTTCCCTTCACGTTGTGACCATTTGCTGTGAAGTTCTGCTCTGCCTTTCTAATCTCTGGGCCTTTCAGCCTCTGTCTCGCTAGCTTCCTTGCTTTCTGTGTGTGCTGTTTCTTTTTGGTGTCTGACCCATGACATCACTAAAGTACATACTATAGTCATTTCCTAAGAAATAACGTTTGGCCAGTGAATGCTATACATCTTTGCATGTTTGAAAATGTCACCATCCAGTTGATGGTTTAGCTAGTATTCTATATATGCTCTGTGGTAAAATTTTGTAGAACAGAGATCTGGGCTGGGCATACTGGAGATGCCTGGCTCTGCTCCCAGTGTCTAAGACTTGAGCTGGGAAGATTTAAATGTCTGAGAAAGAGTCAGACAGATGTGCTGAGATTGTCTAGAGCTGCTGCACCCTGCTCTGACCCTAGACTGTGCTCATCTGAGAAGATGGACAGGAGGACACAGCATGATGTGTCCTCATGATTTTGAAGCATATTTTAAAACTGCCATAACCAGATAAAGCATTCTTGGTTTAAGAATCATCCCTCTCTGCCTTTGGAATTTGAAGCCTTTGGTGGGAATACCTAATCTGAAGAGGATTTTCAGGTTTATATTTTTTCTCAGCATTTTCTTTTGTAATTTTCACTTCCTTGTTTTCTCTGCTTAATTTCTACAATGTGTGTTTGGTGCAGGTGGCCTTTTCTGACTTGATCTTCTAACTCTTGTGTCTTTGTCCTGCTGTTACATTTTTGTTGTTGCACTCTAGATCTTCTCAACTTTGTGATATGCTTTGCTATCTTCTGAATGTTTGTGTTTCCCAAAATTCGTATACTAGAACCTAATTCCTGATGTGATAAAATTAGAAGGTAGGGCTTTTGAGAGGTGACCCTCATAAATGTGGTTAATACCCTTGTGAAAGGTACCTAGCACACTGGCTAGTGCTTTTTGCCATGCTATGACAGAGCTATGTCAACATGTGTGAGGGGGATGGTTTTCACTAGACACTAAATCTGTGGGCACTGTGATTTTTGACTTCTTAATCTCCAAAACTGGGAGAAGTAATTTTTTATTGCCTGTAAGCTACCTAGTTTGTGGTAACTTTTGTTATAGCAGCCTGAATAGAGGAAGACGGTCTTCAGTTATTTTTTTAAATCTATTTTTCATGTACCCTTGCTCCTTTTTATTCTTCGAATAATTTTGTGCATAGCATTCTATGTTTTGATCATGAATTCAGCACCTTTTAATTATTTGACAGCAAAGCAATGGTATTTGTGATTAATTTTTGTGTGCTACCCACATTAGCTTCATGCCGTTTTTTTTTTTTTTTTCTACTTTTTAATCTCTCCATTTGGCTTTGAAGAATTCCCTGGTAACCCATAGCCTTTGAAAAGGTGACATAAAAGATGGTGAAAAACATCTGTCCTTGTGGTGGTAGCAGTGAGGGCACAGGTACTTAAGTCTAGAAGCATTCTAGGGAGAAATTCTAGTATTTATACAGAAAGATGCCCATAGCAATGCACTTGGTTTCTCCAGTGAAGACCACTACTCCTGTTAGTTAGAAGCATGTGATCCGTGTCAGTATATTGGAAGCATATGGAATGAGACTTCTGGTCAGACTGCACCACTAAACTTTTTCTGCTGGAAAATTTTGTCATTTAATCAGAATTTTCTCATATATACTCTTTAAAAAATGTACTCAATGATAAATAAATAGGAAAATATAGTTTTATTTCTTATTTCTGCTTGTGATTTATTATTTTCATTGATGACAATGACTATATTGAAAATTAGTATGGAACCTAAGACATGTTTGTTTGACACAAATGAGAATGAGGAATTTTATTTTAATCCTGGATCACCTGACTATAATTTACCCATTTATAAAACAGGTATGGTTTTATTGTGCAGTCTGCTTGTACACTTTTTTGGGAGAATATTGAAACAATCCTACACTCAGAGTATCATTCTCAGCATACTGAGAAGAAAAGAATGGGAAAATGTAAAAGGAAAAAAACACTTAGTGAACGAATGAAATACCAAATTTTGTTCTTTTTCTTTTTGCTGATTCAATTTGTTATTGGCTCTACTACCCAAACTTTGTACTGGATTACCCAAATGGTTAGTTTACCAGACATTCACTTACAGCTCTGTCTTCAGCTTTGACTGCAAGTTTTAATGTTAAATATGGTAATTTTCATTTTTCTTCTTAATAAATGGTTGTCATAGTACTTTTTTTTTTTTTTTAGCTAATAGGAGATTCTGCAACCACTAGAAGCTCATTCTACAAAACCCATGTTTACACATGTGAGGTCGCAGAAGTTTCGTGTTTATGTGATTAAACCTGGAGATCTGTTCTATACTATGAACTAAGCTTAATGCAAGTCTTACCTAAAAAGTCTTGGTGGCCACTGTCTTCTGGGGCCAGTTTTCCCCCCTCTGAGTTTTCAGCATGGCCTTCACTTCTCACTGTGTACTATGTGGACCCATGCTTTGCACTGATATCTAATCTTTGGGCTAGGTAATATTTTTAATAATGAGTGTATCTTTTCTTTATGATTAGATTATAGCCTCTTCAGTGAAAGAAATGATAATTTATAAAATTTTCAAACAGCCAACTGCTCCTTGTCATAGTGGAATTGGGCATAAAAACTATCTCTGTAAAATTCACTTTGGATTACTTAGCCAAAAAAGACCTGAAAAATATGATATATAGTGTTGTATATGATTTAAGAATATGCAAAGTGACCAAAATTAGAGTCTATACTTGAGTTCTGAAACATTTCATAGTGAAACCAAATATGTGGTACTCTGCTAGTTCACTCTACGGTAGCAGTCAGCAAAATGTTAATGCGTTAAGCTATTCCAAGGAAAGATTTTATATAGTCATGATTGTCACACATGGTCAGTACCCGGTGGAAAAGAGGCAGAGTCTCACAATTCCCAGCCTTTCTGTGAATTCTGGACTCCCAGTCCGTCTTGGCCAAAATGACCCCCAGGAGATGTGTACCTAGAGCAGAGCAGATAAGAAAAAAGTCTCCTAATTCCTGATTTGGTTTTGATATCAACTTCTGTGTATTTTCCAGGTAAAGGGAACCAGACTATGAGCTACCTAGTCCGTCTTGTCTCTTTAACTCAGTATCTGAACACAGTCTAAGTTTTGTTACTCTGCCCTGACCTTTCTAATTTTGGAATTAAAAACATAAACAGCGTAAGTTTTGACTGGATTCAAGAAACCATGAAGAAAACTGAAACTTGTGAGAAATGTTCACACACGGACACACATCATGTAAAAAGAAAGAAAGATATAACAGAAGAGGCTGGGGATATAGCTCAGTGGAATAGGTGCTTGCCTGTCAAGCACAAGGTCCTGAGTTCAATCCCCAGTACCGCAAAAAAACAAAAACAAAACAAAACAAACAAACAAACAAAAAAGATATAACAGAAAACCTTCCCAAATGCTTCAGCAGAATTGACCCGACTTTCCAAAAGCAATAAATTCCCAGGCCAGGGAAGGTTAGGAAGTAAAGGCGGAAGGAAGCATGAGGAAGATTTCCATAGCGTAGATTACCTTTGTTGCATTACACTATCACAGGGTACTAATAAGGAAATCACCCAAAGAAGATTAATGGAAATGAGACAGGACGTATGAAGGTGCAGCTATTTGTGAAATATTTGTTGTGGATTCATTAAAATGAGTCCTTCCATATTAAACTTCATTGAACTCTGCACAAATATGAATTTCTAAAATTATGCTCTTGAAGATCAAGTCATAACATATGTTAATATAATTTCTTAAAGCTATGTCAGGTACAGTCTATAGCTAGGAAGAAAAATTAGTTCTTTGGACAGTGTGACATATTATATTTTCAGCTGATATAAATGCTCTGCTTGTATTTGATGTGTAAAGTTTTCAGTACTCCTATGAGAAAGGTTAACAAAGCTTTCTCTAAGACTCTTAATACTGAGAAACCCCAAATCTGAACCTTGGTAGTCTGTTTTCTGTCGATAGCCATCCATGTTCTGAAATTTCACGTGTCATTTGAAAGGAAGTTTATCTGAAATTAAAAGTATCTATCAGTTAGGCAAGGGAGATGAGGCTTCCTCCAGTTGGTGGAGGTTCAGATTTTAACGCAGCTAGTAAAGATAAGCACAGGGGCTTGTGCATAAGCCAGGGCCTAGCTTTGTGAGGTGCACTGTATAAAGAAAACCCAGTCTTGACACAGCAGCTATTTTTTCACTGAGAAACATAATTAGAGCGCTTTGTATATGGTTCGCGAAAGGGTACCTTGTGTTTGGGATGCTCAGGGCCCTCTGAGAGATTGATGGAAGGGGAGTGGAGAAGCCAGTGCTGCACAGCATATTTGGATATTCATGAAATTTTCCATTCTTCAACTACACATATTGCCTCTTCTTGGTTTGAATTTGGTCATCTCTTTTCCTGTCTGACTGACTCACATGGCTTTCAGTGGCACCGATGGTTGTGCTGGGACACAGTCTCTAAGGAAGGGAATAGCCAGTACCTGGGAATAGCCACTTCTGTCTGTATACAAAGGCAATATTGCAGCTAAGGTTGCATATTAAGTGCATTTAAGCAGCAATTTCAGAGAAACATTCCACCTTTTAAGAATGAGTCAAATTGTCTGCTAAGCAAATGCCATGTGCCTTAAATAAGTGTTAGTTTCTTAATACTTACCTATATAATGCATAAATCCTCCTACTCATGATTTCTAAAAGAAACATTGTGTTTTTATTCATTGGCATTGAGCAACCATGAGGAAGAACCTGCGGAAATACAGTGGCTGAGAGAAGAGAAAGCCAAAGATCCCAAGTACCAGGGCACAGGGTGTCTCCCAAGTCTACTGTGTGCTCACATGGCTCTCTTTTCTCTGGACATCAGTTAAGTAAATGAGGAAGTATACAGTAGTGGTGGCCATGTCACAGCCATTCAGAAGGCTACATTTACTTTAAAGTATGGTTCTTAAGTGTGGAGCGATTTAAGGCTCAAAATACACAAAACTGTGATGGAAGTGAAATCCATACTGTGTGGGAAGGAGCCTATAACCCCAGCAGTCTAGGAGGCTAAGGAAGGAAATTTCCAAGTTACAGTACAGCCTGGGCAACTTTATGACTTGAGAAACCCTGTCTAAAGATTAAAAAACAAAAACAAAAACAAAAACAAAAACAAAAAAGCCATCTGCATGCAGCTGCAGTTTTAGAAACCCTTCAATATTATGGAAAAGAAAAATTTGACATAATGTTTTTTGCTTGATAAATGAGAACAGTGAATCCCAGAAAGATGATTTTTTTTTTTTTATCCTGAACACCCAGAAGTATGTCAGAGTGATTGTCATGGTGCTATGTCAGTACGCTTGTATCTTGATCAGACTTGGGTGGCTTAAAAAATAAAAGCTCGCAGTTCATAGTTCTGGAGACAAGAAGTGAGTGACCAAGTGCAGACATGGCTGGTGTCTGGCGGAGCTGCCTCCCTGCTTTGCACTTGGCTGCCTTCTCATTTGATCCTCACTTGAGCAAAGAGAAGTCACCTGTCTCACGCATCCTATGTGAGTGTTAATCCCACTCACACCGGTCCCACTCTCGTGGTCTACAACTTTCTCTCATAGTTTCATCCTTAATATTAGTACAGATGGTTAGGTTAGGTAGGTATTTACATTCAGTCAGAGGAGGAATGGGCCCTCAAGGAAGTTGGCATAGAAAAGTAGAAATATCAGGGCTGGGGATATAGCTCAGTAGAATAAGTGCCTGCCTGGCAAGCACAAGGTCCTGAGTTCAATCCCCAGTACTGAAAAAAAAAAAAAAGTAGAAATATCAGAATTATGAATGATATCTCTCTCACAGGAGAGCCAGGCCTCAGGATGGAGCTGTAAGAGCCAGGCCAGTGAGGTAAACAGCAATTTGAGGTTAGAGTAGACCTCCGTAATTTACGGGGGTTAGGTTCCTAGTGCACCCATGAGTAGTGAAAAACCATGAATTTCAGATATGGTCGGAAAAATGTCTATAAATGTCTATTTTTATAGTTTAAAATGCCTAAATATGCTGTCTCCCACAGTCAGTATTTTATTAAAATACTGTGTTAATAAAGCCTTGCAGGGCATTTTGGCTTTATCTTATGGGTCTTAGAGCTTTAAGGAGAAGGAAACCCAGAACCCGAGATAAATGCACATGGTATGAAACCTGTTAGGATAAGGGGATGCTGAGGCACATGTCAGAGATGGATTACAGGGCAGCAGCCAATCAGAAACAAGGAGAACTGAATAACACTCTTGGATTGGCTACTTGCAAACCTACTGCCAAAACAAAACAACAAACAAAAACAACAACAACAGCAACTGCAGAGGGTATTTGTGATTTCCACAAACTTGCAGGACTTTCAGCAAACAAATATTAAGTTCTAAGGAAAAATCTGCCAACGTTTGAGGCCGTGAGCTCTGAACCACAACTTCACAGGACTATACTGTGTACTGTAATTAGTAACTCCCAGTCCAGTGGGCTCAGATAGGCATCAGACACAGAGGTGGGTGACAAAATTCCTCCCTTTCTAAGATTTCCTTTTATCTTTATACATACCTTTGCAAGGGAACTGTTTCCACGTTGGGTCAGTATTAGCTAAGCGACTGTACTTGCAATCCTGTAGGTTTTTTTTTTTTTTTTTTTGGTAGTACCAGGGATCAAACTCAGGACCTTGTACCTGGCCGGCAAGCGCTTATTCCACTGAGCTATATCCCCAGCCCTGCAATCCTGTAGTTTGACTGTAATCTGATGCACATTGTACCCATGTTGTAACTTGGCTATATAAATCACCCCAGACAAATGCTTTGGTGACAACCACCGGAGACCCATCCTGCTATTCTGTCTCTTTCCAATAAAGCTCTTCTAATCCCCTCCTCTAGTTTGCATCTTCATTCCTCTATGTTATAAGACCAAGACTGGGCACATTTGACATCTGACAATTTGAGAATTATAGTCTTCCTGTATCATTATCATAACATGAAGGAGGGGTGAAATTTCAACAAACAAATTGAAGGGGACACACATTCTGTCTGTAGCAATGTGTGTCTGGCACTGTGATGTTTGTGTATGTAAGTTGAGCTGATAAACCTCTTTCCTTCCTCATCTTCCTCACCTTCACTGTTCTCATCTGCTGAGTGCCTACTTGGGTAACCATGAAAATATTAGTGTAGGGTAACTCTTCCCATAACATGCCTACACAGCTCTCTCTTTTCCCAGAGTTAGTCATTTCGTTTATTAATTTGGTGAGTGATGTTCTTGAGTTAGAAGGGAGGGATGAGAACCAAGGGGTGACCAAGACACACTTCCTTTCTTTCTGGTGGCAATAATTCCCTGGGAGGTGTAAAGATTGAAGAAATAATTACACAAATGTTGAGGACCACTACAAAGTGGCTCTGAGCAAGATTTAATGTTAACCAATTGGCTTTTCACATTTACTTGTGAGTTGTCTGAGGCTTAGGCACCTTGTCTGCAGATAGGCAGCTGATTCATAGTAAATGAACCTCTGTGAGTCACTGATCACTGCTGAGGCCTGTATTGGCCTGTGATGCCTCAAGGACAAGGTGACTGCAGCTGAGGACATCTGGCTCCAACCTCTATTAACTTGAAGGAGACTGCAGCTGCAGGTATCCCCTGCTGTGAAGGCCTTCCTGGAGATTACATAGTCCTCCTAAATTAACATAATATTACTTGGAGGAGTCCTTGAAAGGATTCCCAAGTCCTGCCCAGATTCCTGCATTTTCTTCAGTATTTCCCCTCCCTTATTTGTAAACTTAATAAATACAGGACAGCCAGAAAAGTCTTTGGCTAATTCGGAGAATATAGAAGTTGGAAGAGAATTAGTCCCTCCTGGAAGTGCTAAAATCACATTCCATGGTCTCATTTATTTACACATTCCCAGTCACTCACTTGGGAGATTGAGGACCTGATCAGCCTGCAATAACTTAGGGTTGTTCAACTGGTTTTTGATACATAAATATATAAAAGAACCTGACTAGGCGGAGTGAATAAAATTGCAATTTCATGAGGACAGAACGACCACAGCAGGGTGACCGACCCCAGAAGGCCTTTTTGAGCAAGTAGCAGTGGAGTTGGAGGATGAATACAGGGGGTGGGGTGAAAGGTGGGCAAAAGTGCAATAGGCAGATGACACAGCACACACACACACAAACTGGCATCCCAAAAGGTGCGTTAGGTGGGAATGGCACAATGTTGAGAATTATGTCTAGGGCAGGAAGAGATTCTGGACCCATTTCAGTTTTAGTTCCAATGGAGCAAGTTTGGGAACATTTAAACACAGGCATGAAAAGACCCTGTTGCCATTTTAAAGGTAACTGTTTAGATCCTTTAGAGGGGATGGTGATGGGGGAACAGTCAAAAATGGAATGATGCAATTGAATGGTTTCTGGTTTGCTTGAAAAACAAAGGAAACTAGTAGTTTGGGAGGAAAGGAAGAAGGCTTGGGTTGTTCAGAAAAGGGATGGTAAATTTTCCACTGGGAAGGCACAGACATGTGGGAGATATGAACAAACTTCGCGTGTCTCTTCCTTGTGGAATCAGTGGCTATATCCCTCATTTTAGATGTCTGTGGACACGGGCTGTCATGGATGACTTCCGAGATTTTGCCATGAAGCTGTGCAGGTGAGGTGTCATCATGGATATGCAGAGTACTGGAAGAGAGTGGGGTAGAGATTAACTCTGAATTGTAGCTACTTCGTGAGATGAAAAGGGGCAAAGCTTCTTATTCCTTTAGGGACTATTTCTTCAAGGAGCCCCACTATACATGAAACCATGTGGTAGGTGTTTTGGCTGATGAAAATATGTTCAACACATGATTATAGTTCTTCAGGATTTTCCAGGAAGTACAACAACAGGCTGTAATTTTTTGGTTATGGTGGACTTATTTTCATCTAAGTACCAAGACCAACTTTGAAGTTTAGACATCAATAATCAATTTTCTCATTTATAAAATAATATGATATATGTAAAGTATGGTCAAAGGACCGGTAGCACTGCCTTGCTTTGGTGTTTATTAAAAATGTAGCATTTCAAGCCTCAACTCAGAGCAAGTTCCCTGAATAATTACTATGCACATTAAATTTGGAGAATTGTTTTCTTAGATGATTTCCCACTTCCTAAATTCTGTATTTCTGAAATTAAGTCATATCCTTCCTTTAAGAGAAATCTGTGAATGCTTTTTGACCCATCTGTGACAATCCGCATCTGTGGGAGAGACTGGAGCATTATTGGTATAATCAATAAGCCAATTCTGGAAACAAAATGGATATAGTAAAGCTGGCACTACTTCATTATAAAAAAGAGGTACTATATTTCCCCCTCATTTAACTAAAATGTGCTAACAATAAATATTTAAATTAGTCTAATGGCTTCATATTTCTATCCTCTTTGGGACTAAAGTTTTAATCTTCAGCAAATTGGAAATATAGTTTATGTTTCTGGCCAGTAATCCATGGTGGGTACAAGGAAGATGGGTAAATAGTGTAACAGATGATAAATATATAGTTTATAATTATTTATCTAAGTAGATATAATAAAATATACTATTAATTATTTTTATTTATGAGAGCCTATTGGTGTCAATTATGAATTGGTGAGCATATGAATTGCTTCCCACATAAACAGAAAGTTACTAAAGAATTGAAAGTTCAAATGAAAATTGATTGACTTGTATTTTATGACAATAAAGTAAAATACAACTTAGAGAATATTATAGTGTAATGAAAGTAGAAGTTGAAATCATGTTATTGAGTAATTCCTTTACCAATAATTTATTAAATATTTTGATTGACCAAATCAAATGAATGATTATACTTTAAAATTATGGTAAAGATTTTTTTTGAGTACATATAGATTAAGTATATAATATATTTGCTTTTAATTATATGGATTTTAGGATACTGATAAGGGTGTAAATTTAAAGTTCATGTAATTCATGGACAATTTTTGTTTTTCTCGAGACAGGGTCTTGCTATACAGTTCAGTCTGGCATTGAAGTCATTTTGTAGCCAAAGCTGGTCTCAGACTCACAACGATCCTCCTGCCTCAGCCTCTGGAGTGCTGGGATTACAGGCGTGTGCCACCACACTCAGCTCAATTATTTTCATTAGAAAGAAATTTGCACATTATACAAAGAATAAATTGACTACTGTTGGATGATAATCTCATTTCTTGCTTTTAAAATATTATTTAATTTAGATATAATAAATATATATAAATATTTTTAAAACATAGGTTCAGTGAGAAGAAAGAAACACGGGTAGTATAAAAGGCTTAACTTACCCTCCTGTTCATTCAGTGGTGGATAAAACGAGCTAATTTTTACCTGTTTATATTTTTCCTAATTTAATCTGAAATTTATTTATGGGATTATGAATTGCTTACCCACATAAATGACAAGTTAGTAAAGAACTGGTAGTTCATTTTCCTCTTTTTCTTTTTTAGCAGAACATGCCACTAATTGAGATGGACTAGGCACCAATTAATAACACTAACTATACCGTAAACAAATAGTCTCTCTTTATTTTATCTTAATTTTAAAAAAATTATTTGGAGAATTTTTTATATCCTGGAATAATATTTGAGTAATTTCTCTTTAATCTTAAGGCTCTCAAAAGCCTATTTCTTTACTGGCAAGTTTTACAATACATGTTATTACTACAGAAAAATTCTAAATGTAGTCTTTTCTTATTTAATTTGATTCACTTACAAAACAACTAAAACTATATATTAATAATTCAACCCTGAGTACAGGGTTGCTGAGCACGTCTTTGTGAAGTTATTTTTTCTACATTTTTGCTTTTGCTCAGAAAAGCAATTGGAGAAACTTTAATCAATTTTGATATGTTCATACATGCATAATACTTCTCTCCTTTATTAATGTACTGATAAGTCCTATAATCCTTCAAATGGATTGTGGGCTCACAGTGTCTTTGTTTACACCTGAACTCTCCATGGCAACCACAGCAGCAAATCTACAAGACTCCAGATAAATTAATATGTCAGATGTTGCAGTTCCTAATTACTTACCATATAATGCACGTGTCTGTAGTATATATTCATATGTGTGCCAGTCTCCCTTCCTCCTCCCTGTGCTCCCCTTCCCTTCCCACTACCCTGCACATGCTAAATCCAATTTTTCCAACCCAACAGAGGATATGTACTTTTATTTTCTAAGATAAATATAAAATATTCCAAGTTCACAAAACATTAACTTGTTTTGAGCTCTACAAGAAAAATCCTATGTGTATATACGATGGGATGCAGATCAGGAATGTTGTGGGAGAGCAGCTACAGAGCTGAGATTAAATAATAAAAGTGGAAATAAAATTGAGCTAAGATTTGGAAATAAGTTGAATATTTTAAGGATTGGTGGTATCTTTTAAAAGTCAGAGAGAAAAATCATCTCTGAGATGAGTGGAATTATCATGCTAGTGAAAATTTTTATGGGATGTGTGTTTTATGTTATTCTAAAACTGTGCTTGCAAAAGCTTAAGTATCTTTCCCAACTACTTCCAGCTTATTTCATTTTTAAGATGAAATTCAAATTTAAAAACGATTTCCTCATACTGTTTTTGTATAAGGTCTCAGGGAAGACCGAGATGAAGTTTGAAAACACTTGAATATAAGGAAATATTCCTTATTCACTTACTTCCTTAAATGTAAGGAAAACAAGCAGATATACTCTTTTCCATATTTTCCTTAGTGTACTTGTATGATTTTATAGCTATTTGAAGTGAATATTTTCATACTAATAAAAGTTTATGCTTTAGTTTGAAAGCTAGCAGTGCAATGTGCTCTTTATGAGTTAATCAGGACATAAATATGTATAAACTTTGACAAATAATTGAAATTTTGTAATTTATTTTGCTCAGTTATATATCCAATTTTACACCAAAATATTGCATGAAACTTTTTTGACTACTACACTTATGATTCCGCATTGTAACCACATCCACTATACTTAAATGTTTATGCCAGTACATGGACAAAATATGCTCACATCAAAAAATGGTATTGAATTATAGTGTTAGTAAATAAATTTGAGCACAAAGTTGAACTATACCTAAAGTTATTTGCTGTCTAAGGAAAATTCTGATATTTTAGAATGGTTTCTGTGGAAACTTTGAATAAAATATAAAGAGAAAATATATTGTGCTTACCTCTGAACATCCATCTTTAAAAAAAGAGAAATAATGAACTATGAAAAGTCCATTTCCCTTGGCATGCATATGTTTCTGTTTTGTATTTGAAGTTGGATATTTGGTGGAGCAATTCAGAACGATTTTCCTCTAAAAAGCATCTAACTATAAAAGAAGTTAAGGAAACCATTGCACTAGAACATGGAAAACCAAGGGGGAATCTTTGGAAAACTACTCACTTTTCTGTCCCTTGAGGTTTCCAGTAGAAAACTTCCTTTTGCTCAAAAACATACCATTCACTGACTTGTATGTAAATAACATGTAATTAGGTCAAGCAGCTGAGACATATCTAATGGAGAAAATCTAGTAGATTCTCATTCTTAAAAATTATATACAATATATATCAAGTTTTCATAATATAATTTCTCACTTTTAATATTTTATGAAGCATTCTTCTTTACCTTATGTGCTGCTACATAGAAGAGCTTCTCTTCATGTTTTATTTTACTTGGAAATTCTTTTAGAAAGCGTGAATCCTGTTTGTTTACTTTTTCTAATAAATTATGAAAAGAAAGGAAGTGGACAATACTTCAGTTGTCAACCATTCCATTGTGGTTTATGGTTCTAAAGTTAAAGATGATAAATTAGAAATTAAGGTATAATAATCTCCTGATGAATTGTCATTAGGCCAAACGTTTTCTGAGACCATCTTTACATGAAACACAACTTCAGTATTATTATGGTACAGTAGCCCCCCCTTATCCACACTTCACTTCGTGCTGTCAATGATCCAAAAAAAGAAACTGCTCAAAAGGAAAGAACAACTGGGTTGGGGGAAAAGGAGAAAAGAAAGAAGGGAAAACTAAAAAAAAAAAAAAAAAAAAAAAAAAAAAAAAAAAAAAAAAAAAAAAAAAAAAAAAAAAAAAAAAAAAAAAAAAAAAAAAAAAAAAAAAATATATATATATATATATATACACACACACACACACAAAAGTGTGAAGATGCTTGTGCTACTACTTTCTATTAGTTCATTGAAAGGAACAGTTTGTGCTTATGTTGTTTAATCAATTTTACACACCTGTATCTGGTCATCTGAGCAACTATTTTGAGGATAACATTATGCAATATAACAAGCACTGTTAATTTCCTATCTTGTTTTGAAATTCTGTATCATTTTATTGTTTTTTCTCTCTTTACAGTAAAAAATAATATGGGAATAAACAATGCATAAGAAACCCAAAGTATAAATCTAGCGCAAAATAAAAGATAGCTAACAGGAAGTGGAGAGATAGAGGTTTCTGCCAGCGGAAAGGGGACCAAGATACGGAGGAGGGGGTGATGGAGAACTAAGGTCTGTTACGCATTTGTACCAAGCCCCACGAGGAATGCAATCATTGTGTGATGCAAACATGTACTGATAAAAGAATGTAAAAAGAAAAAGTGTTTTAAATTGAGGGATCTTTCTGCATAGCATGATGAAATCTCATTCCATCCACTTTACTCTCCCCAGGAGTTGAACCACCCTCCGTGCAGCCTCTTCACACCGTGTACACCACATTCCCATTAGCTGGTAGCTCTCATGCATCTGATTGACTGTCATAGTATCAATAATGATTGTTTTCAAATAGTTTTAATTTTACTTAATAACAGTTCCAAAGCACAAAAGTCATGATGGTGGATGCTTAGACATACCAGAGTAACTATCAGCTGCTCCCTTTAATCAAATACTTTTAATATCTTTATTAAAAGTATAATAAAGATAATTTTAAAAGTGAGAGTGCAAGAGACCTTTTTAGGTAACTCTTATCATAGTACATTGGTATTCTATTCTATTATTAATTGTTGTGAACTCTTATTTTACCTAATTTATAAATTAAACTTTATTGTAGATATATGTATGGGGGAAAAGAGAGTTCATGTGTAAATTTCAGCACTATTTGTAGTTTTAGGCATGTGCTGGAAGGATACCCTATTCCCTCATCCGCTCAGGAAAAACAGCTGCTTCTCCACACGAGTTTGTTCTCATCACGGAGCTTCCATCTCGATGCTCTCCTGCTGTCCACTGGTGTGCCCCGAGGAGTACACCTCCTATGAGCCTTGCTTGGAACATGAAACATATTTAGAAATAATGGCGGTAAGGCTGTGAAGTGAGAGCCTTAAGTAAATGTTGAGTAATACATGTGTGACACAGTATAGCTTAATCTTGGGTTCATAAGTAAATATCTAAAGCATTCATAGTAGCAACAAGAGTAGAGATAAGGCAGGAGAAACTGGGTAAATTTATGTTATTTTTAAATTGTGTGAATGAGTAGTTTGTGTCACAAATTATTTCATTATCATAAGGAACGGCATCATAAAACTCAAGAAAAATATGTCCAAGATATTTTATGATCCAGTTTTAAGGAGACATAAATATACATATGCAGTCTGGCTTGTTCTGGGTTGCTTTGAAACCCATGATCCACGGTTTCTATCCCTTGGGTGGGGCCAGGCATGGGTGGAGATGTTTTGGTTTGCAGGCTCTTCAGTATCTGGCTTTTTGTAACACATTCAGACAAGTTTTCCACATCAGTTCACATTCCTGTATCCAATCGCTATCACTTATTTTCTCTATTAAAACCTCTCTGATAAGTCCCCAAATCCTAGGCGAGAATTTGCGTCAGTGGTGTGACACATTTTATGTTTCAACATTTCAGAAATAAACACTGTTTTAAATGTTCCATCCTTGGTTTTAAAAAATCTTTCACATTATCACAATAAACACTTTTTACAAAATATTCTATGTGATGTTCAAGTAATGTAGTAAGAACAGACCAACACGATGAAACAAGAAAAGCTCAGAATAATGCAGTCTTACTTTTTCCATTAGAGAGGAGCACTTTTCTTAAATTAACTTCAGCCATTTAATAAAAGCCTGTGAATGTATGTCTTCACTTGTTCAAGCAATACAACAGCAGTAAGTAGAGAAAGTGATCACAACATTAGTTCCTGAAATCTATCTAATGAATTCTGTTTTAACCTGGTGACCAAACAACCTCATACCGTGATTCAAATGAAAGGAACATCACTTTAATGCTCTTAACTATGGGTTTAGAGAGCAGTCTGTAATTAAGGGTCAGGTGCTTGAGAATCATTGATAAATTTAAACAACCCCTATCATTCAGAATACGGTGGTATGGAAGCCATTTATACAAATAACTGCTAACTGCCCTTAATTGATGTGCAAGTGTATAATTTATACTGTTTTCCTCTGGACCTGCTCAACCAAAGCACTCATTTCCTGTCCGCTAATGGCATTTGGTGCGAGATCTAGGACATTTTTGAAACATGTCCTGCCATTGATATTGAGCATATTGGTTAGTGGTTCATATTCAAACCCATCCTGCGTTGAAGAAGGAGAAAAGCAAAACAAAACTCTGGTTTTGTGGATAAAGTCCTCCACTTCTAGGTTTAATTGTAGTTACATAAAATGACTTTCAAGATTTTTTGGGAATAAATAAATGGTGAAGTGAATAAATATTTTCATCTTGCCTACAAGGATGTTTTCTTTCTCTGTCTGTCTTGCTCTTTCTGTCTCCTAGCAAAAAAGATTTAGCTAAGTGTTTCCTTCTCTTTTTAACATCAAAATTCATTCCACATGCAAATAATTATCCCATAGCAATATACTTTCTTTTAATCCCTTTCTTTCATGCCTTTCACTTATAAGTTGTTCCTTTTCATTTTTGTTATCTTTTACAAAAGAACTTCCAGTAAAACTTTACAAAGATGTTTTTGGGAAAATTAGTAAATTAAAGCACTATGTCCCAGGTGCATACTAGAGGTAGACAGTGCCACTCTTAGAATACTAAGCAATGTTTGAATGTCACCCTGAGGAAAACACATACCTCCCATAAAACACAGACCTCCACAGACCTCCACACCCTGAAACCCCCAAAAGTAAAAGAGGTTGCAGGTATGAGTTGCATCTACCGATGTACTGATTTTAAAAAGAGAATAAAAAGAAAACTCAGAATAAGTTGAATTTTTAACATTTAAAAACAAAGACCCACAATTAGACAATTAAATAAAACAGCAATAGCACTGTTCAATATTTCACGTTTTCTCTCTTCTGTGCATCTTGGGAGAAACAATAGCTTCCCATTTGTTAAAGACTGGATTCCTAGATCAGGAGACATTTATGTTTTTAATCAGCTTAAAGCTTCAGATTTACCAAACCCTGGGAAGAAAAAGTTGCTCCTAATCAGCCTGAGAATATTTCCATCAGCCTGAGAGTGATGGCATTCTTTTGGTGGAAACATCACCTGTCAGTTTAAATACAATTTTGGTGAACCGCTCCCATGAGTGTGGATCTGACTAGTTAATTAGCAAATGAGGTCACATTGTTTGCTGTGCTCTCACGTCATTTCATCAGGAATTCCACTGCTCTTCAGTTAATTAGTATTTTCTTCCTATTTTCCTTTCCCAATTACAGAGATGTTACTGATCATAAAAGTAGTTATATTTCTATGTTAATACATTAAGTATACGAATAAGAAAATGCAATAAATAAAATATGAGGACCAAATTATAGACTAATTAAGATTAAGGAATTGTGTGAAACATGAGTGTAAAATAATATTTTGCATCAGATGCATCATACATTAAAATTCATAGAAGGGCTAAGTATATAATTTTCATTTCTGAAGTCATTACATTTCTGTCCCTTCCCTACCTTCACCAATGCACTTTCACTTATCATATAGAATATTTTTTCCAGAGATGTGACTATATAACCTTATAAAAGAAAAGCTTAGGTGTAAGTGGTACACAGTTTGTTTCTGTTTACCTAGATATACCAAGAGTGGATTCCATTAGAGAAAGAAAAAAACAAAACAAACAAAACACAAGCTTCCAAAAAATTTTCTTAACATGTGTTATTTAAGAGAATACCATGTCGGTACCTTTCTGCGGTCTTCAGAATCTAATCTGGATGTCATGTCCACCCAGAGGCTGTAAAATACATGGCAAGAAGGACCAAGATCAGGCAAAAACAAGCCACGACCACAAGGCAGCTACATGTAATAGCAGGTCGATGCACTGACCTTTGACCCCAAGGGACTTTTCACTTGACTTGCAAGTGTGCTTCCAGGAAAAGATGAAATCATTGTAGCATCTCAGCTTCAAACCAGCTGACATCTGCCCATGTCCATGGAAAGTAGCAGTTGAAGCATCACACCTTGCTGATGGCTTGCATGAGTTACACCTTAGAAAGGAGCAGGTGTTGGCCACCAGCTGAGAGGCCTGTGGCTTCAGGACAAAAGACAAAGAGCTGTACAAGAGGAGCAGTTCACTTAGAACAAGTATTAATTGGGACAAGAGATGCCTGACGTCTGCTTCAGGCTCTGTAGACAACTGGTGTTTCAAACTCTTGTTGTGAGGGACCCTAATAACCTTGTCTGCTGTGGTCTGAAGTCTTGTGTCCTCCACATTCATGTGTTAGGATGTGATCACCATTTGATGGGAGTGGAGGTGGGGCCTTTAGAAAAAGTTTCCTTTCCGGAACAGGGTTAGGGCACACATGGGACCTAGACAGCAGCCTTTCCCCTCATCCAACCTCGTGGACCCAGGAGACAAGTGCTTCCAGAAGGGAGGAAATGACCTGCGCTTCACACCAGCTCTGCTGGCTCCTTGACCTTGGAATTTCCAGGCATAGAACAAGAAGGAAGAGATTTATGTCATTCCTGAGCTGTGCAGGAACATACAGTATCTCATCATGGCAGCGTGTATAGAATAAGACACCATCCTTGTAGAAAATATTTCAGTGTAATTATTAATTCAGGAGTATTTCTTCTCACTAAAGTTGGATGAAGCCTTCACCTTTTTATGTCTTTGGAGATGCTATAAATCCCATGACATGATGCATTCAGGCTGTACCCAAACCAAGGCAGGCTGTGCTTTGTATCAACAGCACATTGCCATTTCTTTCAGAAGTAATGACACGTACAGACTGTAACTTTCATTGACTCTAAGCATTCAGGTTTACAGTTCTTGAAATTTGCAATGATATATCTGAATTCTAAAACTTGGAAATGGAAACATTTTACCTATAGTGACTTTGAAAAATAACTTTCCATATATAGATGTAATGTTGAAGCAAAAACATTTTATGTGTAAAATAAATCAAATGTTAACATTTCTTACAGTTTTAGTAATAAAAACACTCAAAAGACTATACATTTAAATAATGGTACATAATGTGCCCATAATTAGTAAAACAAATCTTAATTTGTCTTATTCTTTTCTTAAGTGAACTATGGGGTTCAAAAGATCCCCATGTTTTTCTGAATTTAATATGAGGCCAATTCAGGGCAAAGGCAAAATTAAAATAAATATTGAAAAATAGAACAGGGTGAATAAGCAGTCCCAGGTATGTGTTAATTTGTACTACAATGTACCTAGTATAACTCGTAGACCTTTTCTCACCTCCACTTGGCAAGAGGACGGAGAGAATTTTTCCTTCCTATGTACCATACTTGGATCTGTTTTCTTTAGTCTGCCCTTCAAAATTGGGTTAAGGTCATTTATTCATGAACAGAGTGGTTAGAATATAAATGTTTATCTTCTTTGTCTCCTAATATACCATCAAAAGTTATTAAATTATAAAAAAATTTGCCATTGAGAACAACAGAGTAAATCATGATCATAGAAATTTTAAGAGATTTTGAGAAAATGGAAAGTTGCCCCAAGAGCTTGATTTGGCTTTCAGGAGCAAAGGAAGGCACACCATCTCAGAGCTGCCAAGGCCCGGCACCTAGGGGAGAGGGCCGGTTTGCCTGGAGGTGCCTGCAGGGCCTGTGCTGGGAGAACACAGGGCAGCTGGAAGGCTGGGAGAGGCCAGAGTGAGGTCAGCAGACGGCGCCGTCTTGGACTCCACACTGACTCTGGCAAGCGAGCTGCTCCCCACCCTCAGCGACTTCCCCACACATTCGCATTGCATCAGATGTTCACTCTCTGAAGATCTTGGACACAGATGCAGCTGAAGGCAGGGGTGAGGCCAGGAGCTGACCGCAAGAGGATTAGGGGAAGCTTGAAGTTGCCTAATGAGAATCTCCAGTCTCCTCTCTCTTCTAGTTCCCAGGACCGTAGGCGACATCTAGCCATGAGGGCAGACAGTAGGAGAGGCTTCTCAGGAGATCTTACTGCCCAGAGACACATAGAGGTGGGGACCCCAGCATGGAACTCATGGCCAAACATCGTACAGAGAAGCACTTGCATCAGCAGCTTCCCTGTCTCTACCACAGAGGCTTTGGGAAGCTTCGCTGTGAATTACAAACAGAGAGCCAGAGTCGCCAGATACTTACGGGAAGCCTCCAAAATCAGAAGGCCAGGGGAACAAACTAGAGGCAGGGATGCAGGGAAAGGGAGTTGGAGAGGTAGGGGTAGAGGTAGTGGTAGCGAGAAAGAAAGACAGACAGACAGACAGGTGCAATTAGGAGAGTGATATCGGCAGGTACTAGAGAAACAATTTTATAGCAATAAAATGATTTATAAAATGAACATACAAGAGATAAAGTTGTACTCATAGGGGAAAATAAGCAGTCTAAAAGAGAAAACAGTCCTCCAAAGAATTTTCAGCAATTAAAAATGTGAAAGGTAAAATTAGGAAAACATTGATAAAGATCTGGAAGATAAGTTGGAGAAGAGATGTGCCAGGAAGTCAAACAAAATAACATTAAGATGATCAGTGAATCATCCATGAAGGATAATTTAGAAGACTGAACTGTGTGGCTCAAAATCTGACCACTAAGAGCTCTAGAAAATTACACGGAAGGAACAGGGCAATGATCTGGAGCCAGGAGAGTGGGCCAGGGGTTGTCACAGAGACCATGGGGTGTTGGGCCTGAAGAAGAAAGTGTCCAATCAGAGTAGGAGAAAGGGTGGAGTAAGGGACCACATGGGTTAAAAGAAACTATAAATTGATACATAAGTCTTACTAGTGAGCATTGGGTAAATCATTCCAAGAAATGTGATGGGTTATTAGAGTGTATGGGGAAGATGGCATTTGTGTCTAGAAAACCAAGCAAATAAAGAAAAAGGTGAGCAAATTGAAATAATCACAGGAGAAAGGAAATATAATTCACCACATACTACTTGACTCCACAATCAACAAGAGCAGCCTTTCAAAATTTAAATAAATATTATGAACTAAGCTTTAGAGAGAGCAGAGGGAAAGCAGCAGAAGGAGATGATGAGGATTATAACTTTAAAAATGCCATATACCATAATAAGAACTCAATTAAAACTCAGTTAAAATTAGTGAACCCACATTTTCCACATGCCTGTTGCATGCACACATGTACACACACACCATCACATGCTGTAAGAGTTGCAAGAGTACCAAATGCAAATGTCTAATTCAATAGGTATCCTCTCAAGGACCAAAGGACATCTTGTGCTGTTTTCCTTGATGAAGGATTTTCTATGGTGCAGATTGGTGGCCAGTGGAAATCTGATGTCCTGTTTTTGTTTGGAGCTGTTCTTCCTTTCTAATTTTTTTTTATTTTAAAGATAAAAGAACAAAAACATAGTAACAAACACATATACATTTACAAAATAACACAAAAACAAAACAAGCAATACTGAATTTCAAACAAGGTGATAGGAAATTAACAATGGTTCTTGTATTACATATTGATATCTTTAAATTGGTTACTCAGGTAAACAAATATAGACATGCAAGATTGATCAAACAATTAAACATTAACTGTTCCTTTCAATATAGCAATAGAAGTCACTAGTACAACTATGTTCACTATCCTATGTATACATAATTTTCCCCTTCTTTTCTCTTTACCCTCATCCTAGTTGTTCTTTACTTTTGAGCAGTTTCCTTTTGTTTGTCATTATCTATCGTGCCACCTAATTTTTATTCACTCTTTCAGTTTCCTACACTAGTGAGACAATATGGTGTTTACAGATGTGGGTCTGATTTATTTCACTTATGAGCATGGTCTCTAGTTGTGTCCATTTACCTATGAAAGCCTTGAGTTTATCTTTCTTTACAGCTGAGTAATATTCCATTATATAAAAATACCAGAACTTTTTTATTCATTCCTCGGTGGATGGGCATTTGAGTTGCTTCCAAGATTTAACTATCACAAATTGTGCTTCTATAAACACGGGTGCACATATATCGCTATGATATGATGTTTTCAGTTGTTCTGGGAAAATACCCAGAAGGGGAATAGCTGGGTTGAATGGAACCTCTATTTTCCACTGTGGAAACTGATTTCCACTGTGGTTGTACCAGTCTACATTCCCACCAGCAGTGGAGAAGAGTTTCTTTTCCTCCACAGCCTTGCCAGCCTCTGTTATTGGTTGATTTCTTAATGATAGCCATTCTTACTGGGCTGAGATGGAATCTCAGTGTTGTTTTAAAGTTCATTTCTTGAATGACTAGTGATGCTGATTATTTTTTCATGTATTTATTTGCCATTAGTATTTCTTCATCTGAGAAGTATGTATTCATCTCAGATGCTCATTTTTGTATTGGATCTTTGAATTGGGGGAACTGATGTTTTTTAATTCTTTGTATAGTCTAAAGAAAAGTCCTTTGTCTGAGGGACAGTGAGCTAAAATTTTTTCCCAATTCATGGGTTTTCTGTTTACTCACTTGGTGATTTCTTTGGATGTGCAAAAACTTTTCAATAAGATGAGATCCCAGTTGTTGATTCTTTGAAGTATTTCCTGTGCAGTTTGGTTTTTGTTCATGAACTTTCTGCCTACCCTTATGTCTTAAAGATTTTTACTCACTTCCTCTTCCAATATGTTTAGTGTTTCTGTTTTAATATTGAGATCTGTGATCCATTTTGACTTGAGTTTGGTGCATGGTAATAGACTTGGGTCTATTTTCAGTGTTTAGCAAGTGGTAAGCCAATTTTTCCAGCACCATGTATTAAAGAGGCTTTCTTTCTTCCAGTGAGCTTGTTTGGCCCCTTTGTCAAAGATTATGTGGCTGAGTGTGTTTGCGGTTGTGGCTGTTTCTTCCAATCTGTTCCATTGATCCTCTGCTCTGCTTTTTAGCCAGTACCAGGTTGATTTTATTACAATAGCTTTGTAGTATAGGTTCTTGTCAGGGATTGTGATTCCACCTGACTTGTCTTTGTTGCCCAGGATTGCTTTTGCTATTCTGGGTCTCTTCTGGTTCCAGATGAATTTTAGGAATGTATTCTTTAGGTCTGTGAGGTATGCTAATGGTAGTTTAATGGGAATTTCATTGAATCTGTACAACAATTTTGGTAGTATGGCCATTTTCACAATGTTGGTTCTTCCTATCCATGAGCAAGGAATATTTTTCCATTTACTGAAATCCTCTTTAATCTTGTTTTTCAGAGTTCTGTAGTTTTCACCATATAGATTTTTACTTCTTTTGTTAGGTTGATTCCTAAATGTGTCAAGTTTTTGGATGCTATGCTGAAAAGTATGATTGCCTTAATTTCTCTCAGTGTGTTTGTTGTTTGTGTATAGGAATGCTATTGATTTTTGAATGCTGACTTTGTATCCACCTATGCTACTGAATTTGTTGATTAATTGAAGGAGTGTTCTGGTGGAGTTTGGGGGATCTTCCATGTAGAGTATCATGTCATCTACAAATAATGATAATTTCACTTCTTCCTTGCGTATCCCTTTTCTTTTTACCTCTCTTGTCTAATTGCTCTGACTAATGCTTCCAGAACTATATTGAATAGGAGGGGTGACAGTGGACATCCTTGTCTTGTTCCTGATTTTAAAGTGAAACCTTTCAGTTTCTGTCCATTTAGTATGATATTGGCTTTTGGATTTTCAGAGATGGCTTTAATAAGTTTGAGGTAAAGACCATCTATTCCTATTTTCTGTAAGGTTTTTGATTAAGTGTTGGACTTTATCAAAAGCTTTTTCTGTATCTATTCAGATGATCCTGTGGTTTTTGTCTTTGGTTCTATTAATAAGGTGTATTACATTTATTGATTTGCATATATTGAACCAATTCTGCATTCCTGGGATGAATCTAACCTGGTCATGGTGTATGATTTTCTGCATTCTATTTGCTAGTATTTTATTGAGTATCTTTGCCTCCATGTTCATGAGGGATATTGGTCTGTAGTTCTCTTTTTTGGTTGGGTTTTGTTTGGTTTTGGTATCAGTACAATACCAATGAGTTAGGGAGAACTGCTTCCTTTTCAATTTCACTGAAGAGTTTGAGAAATATTGGCATTACATCTTCTCGGAATTTCCTGTATAATTCCATTGTGAATCCATCAGGACCTGGGCTTTTCTTGGTTGGTAAGATTTTAATCACATTTTCAATCTCATTAATTTATATTGAGGATTTTTATATCTTCTTTCAAATTTGTTAATTCGTATATATCTAGGAATCTGTCTGTTTCTTCTAGTTTTCTATTCTATGGAAGTAAAGATTTTCAAAATAGGTATTGATGATCTTTTGAATTTCTATAGGATCTGTAGTCATTTCACTGTTTTCATTTCTTTTTGTGTGAATTTGAGTTGTTTCCTTTCTTTTCTTGTTGGTTAGGTGTTTATCAATTTTATTTATTCTTTCAAAGAACTAACTCTTTAATTCATTTAGTTTTTGTAAGGTTTTCTTCATCTCAATTGCATTAATTTTTGCCCTGATCTCCTCCCTTCTTTGCTCTTTGGGCTTGACTTGTTTTTCTTTTTCTAAAAATTTGGGGTGCAGCATTAAGCTATTTATTTGTTCTATTTCTATTTTCCTCATGTGGCTGTTCACTGATATAAATTTCCCTCTAAGGACTACTTTCAGTGCTTCCCACAGATTCTAGTAATTTTTATTTACATTTTCATTTGTTTGTAGGTATTTTTAAATTTCTTCTGGCTGTTCAGAAGGTTGTTTGATTGGTTGTTCAGGAGGATGTTATTTAATTTCCAAGTGTTTATGGAGATTTTGTGGTTCCTTTTGTCATTAATTTCCAATTTCATTGAACTATGATCAGATAATATGCATGGGATAATTTCAATTGTTTTGCATTCAGTTAAGTATGCTCTAAGGGCTAGAATGTGGTCTATTTTAGAGAATGTCCTGTGTGCAACTGAGAAGAATGTGTATTCTGATATTGTGGGGTGGAACACTCTGTAAACATCTACGTCTAATTTGTTTGCAAATTTGTTTCAGATCTGTTATTTCTTTGCTGATTTTTTTGTCTAAGTGACCTGTCTCTCTCTGTGTCCATGGGGTGTTTGTGTCCCCTCTTACAACAGTGTTATTAGTTATTTGGTTTTTCATGTCTATTAAGATTTGTCTTATATAGTTTGGTGCTCCCATATTTGGTACATACATGTTTAAGACTGTTATCTCTTCCTTTTTCAGTTTTCCCTTAACAAGTATGTAGTGACCTTCTTTTTCTCTTTCAATCATTCTTGATTTGAACTTTACATTGTTTGCAAACAGAATAATCACCCCAACTTTTTTGGGGGGTCTTGTTGCATGGAGAATTGTTTTCCTTCCTTTGTCTTTCAGTCTATAGATTTCCTTTTGATTAAAAGTGTTTCCTGTATACAGCGTAATTGTTGGATTTTGTTTTTTCATCCACTCTGCTAGTCTGTTTCTTGTGACTGGTGAATTGAGGCCATTTACATTAGTGGTTATAACTGATACGTGGTAGGTTATCTTTGTCATGTTATTTACTTGTTCTTGGTTTCCTACTTTTACTCTCTGTTTAATTCCTTGCTCTGCTTGAGGGTTCTTTTCTATTGTTGTTCTTGAAATTGTGGTCATTTTTATCTCTTTCTACTTTTAGTACTCTTTGTAAGGTTGGCTCTGCACTCATGAAGTTGTTCAGTTGTTCTTTGTTGTGAAAATATTTTATTTCTCCATTCAAGTTGAAGGATAGTTTTGCAGGACACAGCAATCTGGGTTGGAAGCTGTTTTGTCTCAGAACCTGTAATACTTCACTCCAAGCTCTTCTCGACTAGATGGTTTGCACTGAGAAATCTGTAATTTTGATAGGTTTTCCTTTATAGGTGATCTGTTTTTTTACTCTAACAGCTTTTAATAGTCTGTTCTTTTGCTGGATATCTGGGATCTTGATTATTATATGTCTGGGTGTAGTTTTATTTTGGTTATGACTGGTTGGAGTTCTATATGCTTTACTTACTTGTATGTCAGATTCTTTTCTCATGCTTGGAAAATTTTCTGATATTACTACTGCAAATATTCTTTTCATGTCATCTGTGTTGCCTCTTGCTGTTTTGTTGACACCTATTAGGCTTACATTATTTCTCTTTGCCTCATCTTGCAGCAGTTAAATTGATTTTTCCTGTTTCCTTGTTTAAGAGATCCTTTCAAGACCATTAGCTGCCATGCTGTCTTCAAGATCTGAAATTCTATCTTTAGCTTCATTCAAGTGGTTTTTCCAGCTTTCAGTGGAAGTCTTGATTTCCTGGATATCTCTTTCAATTTGTTTTATGCATTCTAGTTCTTTCCTATATTGTTCATTTAATGTTTCCAACAGTTTCCGATGCTCATCTATTTTTTATATGTGACTTCTTTAGATGTGCTCAGCAATTCTGTCATTATTGTTGTCATTGCATTTTTTACCTGAGAGATTGTTTCTGATCTGATTTCTTCTATGGGCTAGTGGAGTTGTTTCTTTACTTTCATCGCAATAATTTCAGTGATTTCAGGTGTGTGATTAATAAGTTCTCCTGTGTTGATGTCTCCTGGGCGTGTTCTGAATGAAGCAGAGTTCTGAGGTTGCATTTGGTCCTTCATCTTGTCATTTTTGTTATCAGAGACAGAGTGCCCAGTCTCACTCTTCCCCGGCAACTTACCAAAGGTTGCTAGTGTCCCCAGTTTTTAGTGACTCCTGAGATGGGCTACTCAGTCCAGGATCTCCAGGCCATTTATGGATTGTACCTAGTTCTGCCAGGTCTCAGATGATTGCCATGGTGCTAACAGATCGCAGACTGCCTGATCCAGTGTCCCTAGGCAGCTCAAGGCATGCTCAGGTACGAGACATAGGCTGCACTGGCAGCAGATCATGGACCACTTGGTCCTGTATCCTGAGGCAGCTCAGGACACACACAAAATCCAGAATCAAACCCTGGTTTCAGCAGTTTGTGGATCACCTGATCCAACATCCTCAGGCAGCACAAAGCATGTAGAGTGTGGGCCCAGATGCACACTGTGGTGTTAGTAGTTCATGGGCCATCTGGATCAGAGTCTCCAGGCAGCTCAGGGTGCACAAGAGGGCTCAGGCACAGACTGTAATGGCAGTCAGATCACAGGTTTCCTGCTCTACTGTCTCCAGGAAGTTGATGGGGTATACCTGGCTCTCTTGGTGCTGAGCTGTGAACCGTGATGTCAGTGGATTGTGAACCACCTAATCTAGTGTCCCCAGGCAGCTTAAGGCCCCCCATGGGCCCTGGATTTGGGCTGCACTGGCTCTATGATCACAGACTGCCTGGTCTTATTTCCCCAGGCTGTTCAGTGTGTGCCTGAACCATTCTTCCTAAGGAAAAAATGTTCTCAGAGTAAGATGTGCTCTTTAGTGTTGGCAACCTCGTTTCAAATCAAATTATATTTCCTGAAAGTTCCCTGTTTCTACTGTTAAAAAAGGGAGCTATGACAATACTCTCCATAGATTTAATTCCAGCATATGTGGAGGATTTTTCTTGTTCATTCTAAACAGAACAAAATTTGTATAGTCACGAAACTTTCAGAAATTATGTTGCCCCTGTGAGAGCTTTGCTTCTGTCTGCTTTCAGAGAAATTTTGCGTATTTCTGTTCTGATATTCTATTCATATTGATTATGGTATGAATTTTATGCACTTTTGTATTTTCAAAATCTGTTACAATGATTAACAATAATGAAAATTTGTAAGGAGATGTTTGAGAAATGAGATACACTACTTATAGATAAGTCATATAAAGGCTTTAAAAATATCAAGTATATTAAATAACTATAAATCTAATTTAAATACACAGGTAAAAATTTATTGGACTACATATAAAAATCAAATATTCTAAGCTTTTAACGTCCTTTACTGTTTAATCAATTAAAATGCTTCCTTTATTTTAAACTAGTATCAAGTTGAGGATAATGCTTATTCTACAAAATACACCTGATACTGAAGGTAAATGATAAGGATGCAATTTAAAATTCAAATATATAATATATAGAATTGCAAAATTTGACTGTTTCATTACCATTGAAATTTGGTTATTAGATACATACTTAGTCTGTGAATGAGTATGATAATATTATATGACTTCAATATTACTTTGGCATGGAAAATTAAACTGATGAAGTAAAACATGTTAGAGGGCTGGGGATATAGCTCAGCAGCACAGCACCTGCATGGCAAGCACAAAGTCCTGAGTTTGATTCCTAGTACCAAAAAATAAAATAAAATAAAACAAAACATACATCAGAATTATTATTCTTAGGAAGAAAATAGGAATAAAATGACTACCTCTATAGTCTTATTATAAATATCAAATAAATTAATTATAAGATAAATTATTAAGTGGTCAAAAATTACATAATTTAGATAAGCAGTTGGTTGCTTATTACAGGACATATGTATCTGTATTATTAAAATATATTGTTTGGGTTGTTTCAGTGTGATGTCTAAAGGCATATACCTTTACCTACTTGGATATTATATCTTATATTATTTGTAATTGTGAGTACATGGACTGCTGTTGGCTTCCAGTATTCCTTATGAGAGAAAATTGGGTATGAAATTATAGCAACATATTATATTGTTTTTATGAAGTATTCATCATTATATTAGAATCACATCTACTAAAATCTATTTAATTTTAGTAGTTGAAATTTAAATTAAGTTCTTTATTTCTTGCATCAAAAATTTCATGCCTATATTTTGTACTCTGAATAACTAATATGAAGATAACAATATGCAATGTATTAATTATTGTTACTCTCTTACCAGCCTGTTCTGAAATGGTTTTATTGTTATTTTTATTTTTTCTCTTTAAAAACAGTCTAAAAAAATTTGCAGTTGTATGCCACTTAATTGATAATAAATAAAAATTTTAGAATGCTATGTGATCTCTAACACCAGATATTTTAAATTCAGAAAGATTTATCATGTATTTTAAAACACACTTGAATTTTACACCTAGAGATAAAGAGAAGAATATATCTAGCTTTAACATGAATAAAAGTATTGGCAGTCACATTTTAAGGACCCCCAAATAGAAATGACATTCACTTGGTTATGCATACCTAGTCTCTCACATGAGTTAATATCTTTGATCTAAGAGAAATACTGACTCCAAGATACAGTTATGAATATACACATAAAATCTGTGGAGCAAAATGGCAAAGACAATGCATATTATTTTCTTATCATCAAACTGTTTTCTATAATTCTCAATGGGAAAGTAAAGCACAAGATGTGCAGGATAAATTTTGACAGGTTGTGGAAACTTTATTTACCATGTTCCCCATTACCCACAGTGGTGCACATGGTTTTTCTCACACAGCAGATACTCAGATACATGTGACTAGATCGGATCACATACCAAGAAAGGAAAACCCCCAAAACACCCGCATATTTGCAATGGTACCTACTTCCACTTTTCATCAGCCTGTGTATATTGGGTATGTATCTGAAGCTTAAATAAAAGTAGTCTTAGTTGGCTCTTCACACTTCAGACAGCATACAGTTAGCACCTTTAAATTAATTTTGAAACTATAAGCCAGCATGAAATAAAATACAGCTAGTGTGGCAAACTGAAACCTTCAAAACCAATCTTCTATAATCAATAGGAAAAGTTTCCACCATCTTACAAATGTTTGTAAAAACAGTATAAAAACATTAGAAAACTCTCTCACTACAATTTATAAATATGTGGGGAAATAGAAATGCAAATAACATTCATTTAGTATAATATATTTCAGAGCATTAGAAATGAGAAGTACAATGTCTTCTTTCTTTGTAAATAGCTCCAGAGTATAATAAGCGTTACCTGTATTCTCACCCAGTAGCTTACGTTACAGATGGAGCATTTCTGTATCTGTTGGGAAATCGTCATTTCTTTATAAGTTTGGATCCACCGCCAGCGTTTTCCCTTCGTGCTTCCAATGTCAGGAAGAATCTCTCGAGAGTCCTTTAATGGGGCATTGTTCCTAGCGTCACTTCCTTTGGGATGTCATCATCTTTTATAGCACCAACACTTTCCTTATTTATGTTGATAAATTTGCCTTCAGTAAGTGCTTCTGGCTCTGGGTCTCCAGTCTCCAATGTCATGTGTCAGCATTCCCACCGTCGCCTCTTCCGTTTGTAAGCCCATTTAGATCTCTCTCCAATGTCTTTCCACTATTATTACTTTTTTGTGTCCTTCCTGCACTTTCTTTGCTGTCGCCCATTCCTTCTTTGTCTCTCTCTTCCTATAAAACAGCACCAGGGCTTGTCCCCAAGGCAAGATGGCCGCTCACTTTGCTGTCTGAGAATGAAGGGAGTAATAGGTGACCCTGTCTAACTTTGATAATAGTGACACACTTGGTACTGATCTCTCCTGGGCATCTGTTTTCACAATGATTTTTGAGCTGAAGAGCCAGCATCTAAGTTGGTGCTTTATGCCATTGTTTCCTGTTAGTACACTGTGGTAGCTGGACTCTGCACTGTGTTCTGGAGGGACAGGTATGCAAGAACAATGTTTTCTGATTCCTTTTCTCACAATACAAAAAAATACACCCACGTTACCGAATCAGAGTTCCATATTTTAAAAGTTTCAGCCTTAAATTGGTGTTTTGCTTATAAAATCACTACTTCCCTACTCCAACGGATAATTCTTCCCTCTTAATAAAAGCCAACTGTTTTATGTAAAATTAGACCTTCAGTTCTTTCTTCGGAGCAAGTGCTAAGTGCCCTTCACTGACTTATGGGCCTGGTTCAAATTGTGCTGTATAAATAGGTTTAGAGGAAGAGGCTGAGGTTGGGCAATGGAATCAGAATGATGCTGGTGCAGTAGGGACGGGAGCTTCGCCACAGTAATGACAGGAGGTGCTGGCGGCCACTAATTTAAAATGCTGCCCTGGCATTTGTTTAGTGAGTTGCTGGTATTTTCCAAGAACTCCTTTTTTAAGAACTTGCTTTTAATGGGAGAGCTCTCTCTCTGGTTTTGTAAGTTCCCATTTCACAAACGCTGGAAGCCACCAATGGAAGTAAAATGAGACACTGCAGCTCTTAGCTACTCAAGGAAGGGATGTTGAGTTCCTTTTTAGGAGCTATGTGAAACTGCTTCATTTAGGAATTAGGTTTCTTTGGCATTTAACAGGCTTTCTCAATGACAGGCAGGAGGCAGCATCTCATTTTCCTTTCCATGCTCTGCTCACACCTTCTTCAATACTTTTGTCAGTCACTTTACAATCACTCCTTTACAATCACTCCTAGGAGACATATTGCTCTTTCCCTGCCTCAAAAATCCCTAAATGCTCCCTTACATCGAAGGTTTTGACCTCTTTCCCTCACACATATTTCTCTAAGGGAAGATTATTTGTGTTCATTATATTTTGGTATATTCTTTATAAATTTATATTTAAAACTAAGACTTTTTTGAGAATCTAGGCCCTTTGCATTGGAAGTGTAGGATTATTTCTAAAAAATCGTCAGAACCAATTGAATTTTTATTTTATTGGGTTTTACTCGCTGTCATTACTATGTTTTCAAATTCATTTCTTCATTGAGACAGGGAATAATACGACTTTTCACCATATAACACTCAAATCTCTGCCCCCGCACAAATACACATTTTAACATTCCCCTAAAATCCCTCCCTCCACTTATATATTACATTTTGTGTTTTGAAAAATATCTATTATTTATATATTTGAGAATGAGAAATGAAAGTAAAATTGCTAATATGCCTTTTTAAATGTGCAGCCAAAGGAATTAAACAGTTTACTGGCCTGGTGGAGAATGTGCCCACTGACATGTGAGGAATCTAATGGAAGACGCTGTTCAGAGGATAAAATTGGATATTTTGTGATTTTCTAGCCTTGTTAGAAATTGCTTTTCAGGATTAGTATTTGTGACAATTTTTACTTTCCTGAAAACAGGAGAAATCCTAGGAAGTGAGTTTATAAAATATAGATCTTCCTGGCAGTGCCTCTGTAATCACAAGTTTGGAGAAAATGAATATCTTTAAATTCACAGCAGACATATGGTGTTAATGACTCAAGCAAGACTATACTTACTTCATAAACAATATCAGAAAACAGTATTACTAATTTCAGAATTGTGTTCTGATACTTGTTAAAGCGAAGAAGGGTCCTGGTTACCCACTCAGGACCCCCTCTGTCTCTCTTAGATAGAAGATTTTTTTTCTCTCAAGAAATACTTCTTACTCTTAAAAACAGAACAGGAATGCTGAGCTGTATAGATATTATTGTTATTTACTGATTGGACATTCACAAGGTAACAAAGTTGTAAGTATGAACTCCCAGCAATTCCCCCAAAAGAGGAAGCAAGTGTAAACTCCCAAAAAGAGCGAAATTCCGAATGACTGAGGTTCTGTTAGGTAACAAAGAGCATATTCATGGTTATTCTAATTTGCTCTTTTGTAGAACATTCTTACCAAATGATTATATATATATATACATATATATATATATATATATATATATATATGTATATCTTCTGTTTAGAGTGACAACATCCTTGTGAAAAAGGAGTAGGTAGAAAACACATTTCTCAGTCCTCCCTCCATATACCTTCCATTAAGGAGGATAATGAAATTGAACCAGTTGAATTAATGGAAGTGACTGGATTTACTACCTAACTGCATTGTACTTTATGAAGGAAACAATACAATAATTTGACTGAACATTTGGTACTGACACAATAAAATGTGCTCTAACCACCTACGCTCTATAATGAGCAAAACACTTTGTATGCTTTTTACTGGAGTGACGATCATTATATCAGAAATCAGGTTGCAATGAAAACATTACAAAAGGGCACGACTTAAATGATTAGTGTTATTTACCTAGAAACCAGATAATAATCTACTGAAACCTGGGTGCTAATTCTGACTTTTACATCTTCTTGGAAAACTGTACAAAAGTTTGCAGCTAAACTCCTAGTCTTTTCTAATATAGCCATCTAAAGAACAAAAAGAATGTGAGAACAAGCTACATTCTCTCCACTTTTAATCATATTTTCAACATTTACTGAAGGCTCTTTCTCCTTTTACTCAAATTTCATTTCCCTTCATCCTCATTATCCAAATCACTAATGGGAACATTCTAATGTGTTCAGAGGGTATCTTTTTAATAATACACTATTATTTTGTTCCACACACTGTAAGGCATGTGCGTGATATGCATAAGTTCTCTCGATGTTGATTCTAGTTGCTGTGATTCCAACTGCTGCCAAGAATAGTGAGTCGCTAAATTTTAGTCATACCTCAACTGAAGACATTCTAATTACTCTCTTCTCTGCCATAGTAATCTTACCATGATGAATATTTTCCCTGTGTGTCTCATTTATGAACCTGTATGACAGTTTCTCTAGGATATTACTACAGTAGCAGGACAGAGATTGTACAGGTATGGATTCTAAATTTGACTAAATCTACTATCTAAGTTACATTTCAAAATGGCTATATCAATCCACATTTTAAGTCCACATTCTTCAGGGATTTTAATCTTATCATTTTTTAAACTTGTGATTTTGCTTTTTGAAAAATTAACACTTTCCCATTTGTTTAATGGAGTTGCTATCGCATTTCTGTTGACTGGTGAGTTCTAGATAAAAGCTCCTTGTCATTTTCAAATGTTGCAAATTTTTTCTTTCTCTCCTATCTGTTATTTCTATGTTAATTCTACTTGTGTCATCTTGTCAAAAATCTTCATTTTAATTGAATTCCATCACAACTTTTGTCTTAAAGCTTGTTTTGTTTTCTAGGACATTCTAAATCATGTAAAATAAGATACCTGGATCATAATTAGTATTTTACAAGTGCCAAACAGCATTTGTTTTGTGTATATTTTCTGTAACAATATGTACAAAATAATAATTAACTGCTCCTTGAACATTTGTTAAAAGACACCCTTATGCAATCTAATGCTGTTTTAATACTATGGCATCTCCTAGGCAGTGTCATCCAAAACTGATTATGTAACAACACATGATAAACTTCATTAAAACATTTCTTTAAACACTAGGAAGTAACTCTTATTTCTCAACCTTATGCTTGGCAGTGGAATGTTAACTAGGTTCCTGTGGTGGCTTCTTACAGCCCTTCTCTTTCCTGTGCACACAACTCACACTGTTCATAGAAACAAAGCTCAAGTGCCATTCCCAAGAAGCTCTGATGTTTTTGTCTCTAACTTTGAACAAATCCAGCGAGAGACTTTTGCACACAGTCCTTAAGAAGCTGAGTAGCTTTTACTTCCTTAATGTTAAGATGCGCCTTTGGAGTCAAAAGCCACTCGGTTATAAGAAAGACCAAAAACTCACATGAGGAGAGTAAAAGATCAAAAGATTTTGTTGGCCATTTAAATGATATGATTCCAGGACTTCTAAGCCATCTAGAACCGCAGTAGGATCCATGACAAAAAAAAAAAAAAAAAAAAAGAATTATCCAGTTCCAATCATTGTGAACATTTTTAAATTGTTTTAAGGCTTAGAGGTGCTAAAATTTACTAGCATAGAGAACAGTGATGTGCTTTCTGTCCCATTATAGCAACACAAGCAAGAATATGCCTTGATTTGGTTGCTTACCATAGCCTGGGGTGTATGGACAGGCCTTGTGAAGTATGGGGTGGACCTAACAAACCCACAGGTTAGAAAGCTAGTGAAGTGTTTAAAGCCTTAGCATGAAACCCATTCTAACACAGACTGATATATTCTGCAAAATTGTTTTTCATAATTGACAGAGAAAAAATATTTTTAATGACAAAGATTGTATTAAGAGATTTGTGACCACCCAACCAGTGCTCCAAAATATTTTCAAGAATATCCAAGAAAGACACAATGAAGCCAACAGTACCAAAAAGTCTAATAGAATAAAAACAACAGGCGGGGTAAGCAGTTAAACAGAAGGGAGGGAAATGGGGAATCAATAACAGGAAAGTAACGCAATGGCAGGAATAAGAAATATCTCCCAGTAATAACTCCCAGGATGAATGATCTCCCTTCCCAGCATCAGAAGGCAAGGATTGTCAGAATGGACTAAGAAACAAATGTAATATAATGATGTATCCAAGAAACACATTTAATCTCCAAAGAAATTCATAGAATAAAAATCAAAGAATGGAAAAAAATTTCAGGCTACAAGAACCCAAAGCGATGCAAAAGTGTCTATCTTATTTTCAGAAAAAGTGGACTTCAAACAAAACTGACTAGAAGAGGTAAATGTCACTACATATTTGGCAAAGGAATAATTCAACAGGAAGAGATAACAATCTTAAGCAGATATTCCTTGAACACTGGTAGACTCTACTTCATAAAAACAAAGATTACTTGACATAAAATGTAAGGCAAACTTATTAATAATTGTGGTGGAGGACTTCAATACCCCACCATTACAAATAGATGGTCAACTAGAAAAAATTAACAAAGAAACGTCATAGTTGATCCAGACCTTCAAACAAATGGTCTTAATAGTTATTGCAGAGTGTTTCACCTAACAACAGAATACACATTCTTCTCAGCAGCATAAGGAACTTCCTCCAGTATGACCATATACTAGACTATAAATCATGCTTATATAAATGGAAAAGTATCAAATTTAACCCATACATCATTATCAGATCATAGTGCCATGGGACTAGAAATTAATGGCAAAAACCCCCACAGGAATTATGTAAATGCATGGAAATTAAACAATACTCCCTTGAGTCATGAATAGGTCACAGAAGAAATCAAAAAAGAATTTAGACAGTTCTTAAAATCAAACAAAAATGCCAGTACAAACCAGAACCTATGGGACACGATGCAAATAGTGGTCAGAGGACCGCCCAGAACACAAAACCAGAGCAAGTTCAAGTAAATCACCTGGTGATACATCAAAGATACCAGAAGCACAAGAACAATCCAAAGCTAGTACAAGGAAGACAATTTTAAAGATAAAAGCAGAAATTAGTGAAATTGAGATAAAAATACAAAGAATTAAAGAAGCAAAAATTTGTTTTTTTGTAAGAGTAAATAAAATCAGCACTCCTCAGCTAATCTTACCCAAAAAAGAAAAAAACCAAATCAATGCAATTAGAAATGCAAAGGCAAAATCAGAATGGATGCTGCCAAAATTCAGAAGATTATTATTAACTTCTTTGAAAACTTCTACTCCAATAAATTTGAGAATCCAAAAGAAATGAGTAAATTTTTTAGATAAGTGTGAATTACCCAAACTGAAACAAGAAAGCATGAAACCCTAAATAGTTCAATAAAAGACAACTAAATTGAGGCAGTAACTGGAAAACTATCAACTAGAAAGAGGCCAGGAGCCTAAAGATTCACCAGGGGATTTTCCAATAACTTCAGGGAAGATCTAATGCTAACACTACTCAAGCTCTTTAATGACAATGAAAGTGAAGGAGGACTAGCAAAGTCACTCCAAGAAGCCACCATTACCCTGGTTCCAAAACAAGAAAGAGAATTAAAGGCCAGTCTCTTTAATGAACATAGATGCAAAACTATTCAACAGTATACTGGCAAAAAGAATGCAACAAATCATGAAAAAGGTCATCCATGACCAAGTTGGCTTCATTCCACAGATGTCTGCATGCAAACCAATGAATGTAACTCAATGCATAGACAGAAACAAGGCCAAAATCACATGATAATCTTAATAGACACAGAAAAAGCTTTTGACAAAGTCCAAAGTCATGGCAGGAGCCCTGAAAAAAGTAGATGTAGAAGGACTTTACCTCAATCTGATAAAAACCATTCATAGCAAACCTATTGCCAATATCATATTAAATGATGTGCAATCAAATAATAAAATAAATGTTAAAATTAAAAAAATGTTAAGATAAAACACAAATTGTCATTAATCTCCCTCAAAATGCTTTCCCTTGTTTTCAGTACACTTATCCCTTCATTTGTGCCTTTTCATAAGCAGTTTGGAAGTCCACTTTTGAGTGTCTTTAGTTGTGCAGTTTGTGGTTGCCTTCATGTCCCGAATTAATTCAAAACATTTACCTTTCACGGTCACTTTGACAGTGAGGAGGAATCAGAAGTCACATAATGTCAGATCCCAGAAACAAAGCAGATGAGGACACACTGTGATGTTTTTATAAGCCTGCCTTTCAGTTGGACGGCACTGAGCACCAGCATTGACTATAGTTTTGATCACACCTCATAAAGACACTCAGGGAAGAGGACTTCCAGAATTGCTCCAGAAAGTGGTAAGAATGATGGGATGTTTTCAAAGATAGAGGGAACATTTTTATGGGGGGCGGGTTAATGTGTCTCTTATTATAATGAATTTTTAAAATGTAATTATTCATCATATAATTGGATCACACCTTTAAATAATGACACACCTAGAAATACTCTAATAGTAAGTGATCAACAATACTAAAAATTAGTGTTTATAAAGACTTTATAAAAGCTAAATGCTTAGTTTTAAGAATGGTTAAGTAATTTCTGGATAAACTGTCAATTTTAGAATACTTTTAAATATATATAAAATTTGCATCAATAGTATAGAGTTCTACACTCAGTTTCATCCATTGTTAATATCCTACGTTACTGTGGTATATTTGCCAAAACGAAGATAAAGACATAGAGCTCTATTTACACCATTTAAGTAGAAATGGCTTTGTACTTGAAATAGAAAAATAAACTTAGAAACAAATATCTTAGTAATACATCAACAGCCCATTGCCAAAGAAAACATACAGTCACATAATATGTTTTCTGGACCAAATGATACTAGTATAAAATATTGTAATAGACTTCACCTGGTACAAAGCCCATACAATGTGTTACAGCATTAGAAAGGAGAATTCAAACTGACACCTAATGACACCCATCAAAATGGAGGAGGAAACTGGAAACAGATCCTGTGCTAGAGAGTAGTGGATGTTCTAATGTTATATGGTGTGACTTGAAGAGGTTACCTAAAATGCGATGTGTAGCTATTTTGCCCCAGGATCATGACTGTTGTGCTCATGATTTATATAAACATGTGGCATTCTACAGCACTCTCTCTCCATAAAAATCATCTTTAGCCAGCTGTGTGATGTTAACTAGGAACTAATCATAAACATCTGGTTCTTTTACATACATTTTACCTTTCCCCTCAACTTTTTTTCTTAAGTATCTGTTCACCTTCATACAAATTATTTTCTTTTTTGTGTTTTCTCATGAAGAAAAAGGGAAGAAAAATATTTCCTTTTTAGCTTGGACTGACAAATGTAACAAAATTTATTTCTATTTAAAATATGAAGTCTCTTTCATGACATTGTAGGAGAGTCTCCAATATTTTCTATTGAATGTAGCAATGCACTGTCTTTCACTTATAAGTAATGATCCATGACATAATATTTCTATTGGCAGGGAAACCAATAGTTGTTCAAACGAGTCCTGTAAAACTTGTGTTTTTCAAAACTCCAACTAAAATACATGGTCTAAAATTTGAGTATTCAATTTATGGATGACAGGAAACTCCATAACTTAATAATTAACTAGCTATGTTTTTTCTCTTTATCTCTCTCTCCTTCCTCTCTGTCATTCTTTCCCAATCTCCTTTCTTCTCTTCCTTCTCCTCCTCCTTTGAACTCATCTACAGAATTTGGTAGCATTACATCCTTTGTGGTACATTTACCTTAAGAAGTTGCCTCATAAAATTCATGAAAATCTTATTAAATACTTCATCTCTTTTGTTGCTTTTCATCATATCATAGCTAAAATATTTTCTCTTTGAAAATTTAAATTCTGATTTTATCTACATCATTGAACACAAATTCTTAAAGTTTATCCCTAGAAGAATGGCTTTAGTTTTAGTTCAGTATACAGGATTGCTATGACTCAAAAATGTTGGTGCTACTTCTTAGGAAAAGTTTTCTCAGTTCCTTTTATTTCTATTAATTTTTATTTTAATTGTACACTTTTGTGGCACAAATTGTGATATTTTAATACATGTTTAAAATGTGCAGTGTCAGATAAGAGTGATTAGGTTTGCCAACTCATTTAAAAAAATTTAATACATAATAATTGTAGATATCCATAGGGTACACTGTGATATTTCAGTGCATGCATAAAATATGTATTGATAAAATCAGAGTAATTGGCATTTCTATCTCTTTATTATTTCTGTCTGGAGGCTTCCTTTAAGCTTTTCCAGATCTTTATGAAGTATTGAATATAATATTGGGACCTATCATTACACCCTTGTGCTTCAGTACACTAGAAGGTATTTCTGTGATCAGCCTTTTGATATCCATTATCCGCCTTCCATCTAACCACCCTTCCCCCTGCACTTCCTTCCTGCTGGTAATCATTACTGTTCATTTAGATTGAGTTTTTCAGGTTCCACATAAGAAAAAAGATGTAGTATTTGCCTTTCTATGTCTGGCTTATTTTTCTTAACATAATGTCCACAAATTGCAGTGATGTGGGGCAAATGTAGGGGTTTTTTTTTGCCTAAAGCTATTCCCTTGTGTATTTGTATCACATTTTCTTATGCATTCATCTCTTGGTAGTCACCTACTTTGATTCTATATCTCAGCTCTGATGAATAGTAATCAGCACACAGATAGCTTCTTGTGTTCTGATTTAATGGATATATTCACTGGATATATTCCCAGAAGTGTGATAGCTGGTAGTATTATTTCAAGTCTTTGAGGGCACTTCCATACTGTTCTCTGCCAGGGCTATTCTAATTCACATTCCTAGCAACAGTGTTTATTTTTTTTTATTTAAAAAAAAAAAGTACAAAAACATATTGACAAACAGACACCAATTAGCATAAAAAATAGTACAATCAGAACTAATCTATAGACAAGGTGATATGGTCTCAGTGGTTATTGCTTTATCCATTGATATCTTCGAAGTGTAAATATATGAACCCATATACAGACATGCAAATTTAGTCAGACAATTAATCCTCTCAACAACAGAAAAAACACAAAAACCAAAAATCCAAAGACAAAAAACAAAACAGGCAAACAACAACAACAGCAACAACAACAACAACAACAAAACACCAATAGTTGC